>CM033648.1:22180530-22273790 GCA_019512145.1 Engystomops pustulosus
TACAAACCATTCATGAACTCAACATAAAGAAACTGAAATGTGTGAAGCTGAACTGTAGTAAAAAGTAATAAGTACACAAGTGATCACCAGATGTCCCCATCACGGGGTGACTAGATTTAACACGTTATACTTTAAGGACCCATTAATTAGATCTCCCATTCTGAATACTAAATTCCTGTAAGGGAATAAAATATAGATCCGAAAGACTAAAAAGTTTTATATGTAAACCGTGCAGTAACTTTAACCCCTTAACGCTGAAGCCACTTTTCACCTTCCTGACACGGACCATTTTTTAAAATCTGACATGTGTCTATTTAAAAACCACGGACGTATAAAGTAGACATTTGGTGAATGTTAGTTATTATGTTTTCTGGTGTTATGACTCATGTGTGAAAAAAGTAGAACATTTTGAATTTCGAAAATTGAGAATTTTTCCAAATTTTCACCAAATATCTGATTTTCTCATAAATAAATGCAAAACATACCACCAAAATTTTGTAACTAACATGAAGTACAATGTGTCACGAGAAAACAATTTCAAAATCACTTGGATATGTTAAAGCATTTCGAAGTTATAACCACTTATAGTGACACAGGGCAGATTTGAAAAAATAGGCCGTGTCAGGAAGGTGAAAAGTGGCTTCAGCGTTAAGGGGTTAAAATCTGACATGTGTCTATTTAAGTGGTTATAACTTTGGAACACTTTAACATATCCAGTTGATTTTGAGACAGTTTTTTCGTGACACATTGTACTTCATGTTGGTTGAGAAAATGAATCAATATGTTTAGTATTTATTTATGAAATAAATGGAAATTTAGCAAAAAGTTTGAAAAAAACTATGTTTTCCAAATTCAAAATTTTCTTCTTTTTGGAAAGTTGGTCAAATCACTAAAATAACTTGATAACTAACATTTTCCATATGTCTGCTTTAACTTGGCATCATTTTTTAAACATCTTTTCCTTTTTTTAGGATGTTAGGAGGCTTATAACTTTAGGTGCAATTTTTCAGATTTTCACGAAAATCATCAAAAACTACTTTTGGAGGGTCAATTTAGTTAGAAGTGACTTTATAAGGCCCACATGACAGAAACCCCCCACAAATGACACCATTTTAGAAACTACACCCCTCAAAATATTCAAAACAACCTTTGGGAATTTTGTTAACCCTATGACCGTTTCATGAGGGTGAAAGATAAATGAAAGTGAAATTACAGAAATACAACCCCATAAATGTGTAAAACTATTTCTCCTAAGCACAGAACTGCACCACTTTTGCATATAAAGTGTTGTATGGGTGCACAGTAGGGCTCAGAAGAGAAAGTGGGGCTTTGGCCTTTTAGAAGCCAGATTTGACAATCATCCTATTTTATACTACATGGTGGTACGCTGTATCTATCTTATACTACATGGTGGCACGCTGTATGCATTTAATACTACATAGGGGCACACTGTATGTATTTTATACTACATGGCGCACTACATCCAGGGCAGTTCATGGGTGTACATGAACTGCATTCATTACCATGAGCAGCAAAGTGTTCAGTCTTTATCTCGCCCTTCTATACTTTTACTACACCCTGAGAGGCTTTATTCTTTATGTAAATCAGAAGTAGGATGCGAGCTGGCCAAGGATTCCCCTGTTCCCCTCCCATCTCCTCCTTGCGTAACAAATTGCACTTCATAGTGACAGTATTTAATATTCCATGCCATGTACTGGGAAGCAGGGAAAAAAAAACAAATGCATTGAAATTGGTGAAAAAATGCATCTGTGCCATTTTCTTGCGAGCTTGGATTTTATAGCTTTTACTGTGCGCCTCAAATGATGCATCAGCTTCATTCTTCGGGTCGGTGCGATCACGGGGGTACCAAATTTATACATGTTTTATAATGTTTTCATACATTTACAAAAATTAAAACCTCCTGTACAAAAAAAAGAAAAATTCTTCATTTTGTCATTTTTCATACTTCAGTGTTTGGAGCTGTGGGTAGTGTTTTTTTTTTTTTTTGCAACTTTTGATGATGTTTTTTATGAGGTTTTGCTATCATTTTGAGGACTCGCTGGTTTTGCTACCATTTTGAGGACTGTACAATTTTTTGATCACTTTTTGTAGAATTTTTCAAAATGGCAAAAAAAAGAGCATTTTTTTTCGACTTTGGGCGCTATTTTCTGTTACGGAGTTAAACCCTGAAAATAAATGTTATTACATTTTGATAGATCAGGCATTTTGGGAAACGGCAATACATAAAATGTTTATGATTTTTACTCTTTGTATCAGGGGGGTGGTTTGAATTTTTAGGTTTTTTTAATTACATTTTTTAATTTTTTTTTTTCTTTAAATTGATTTCAGACCCCCTAGGGTACTTTAACCCTAAGTTGTCTGAACGATCCTACCATATACTACAGTGTGGCAGTAAATGGGGATTTACTACATCATTTATTACAATGTGCTGTTACCAATGAGTGTTTGCTGCAACGTGCAGCAAACACCCACCTTGTATGGAGAGGGCTCAGCATGTGACACCTGCAGCCCACATGTCGGTAAGGGGTAAACTGAGGTATTTATTTTGGGTGAAACTGAATGGCAGGTTCCCTTTAAGGACGGCTCCATCTGTATGTGCTGCTATGTCACCTGCTCATCACCATCATACGAGATAGTAGTCACTAAGTGATGTCCCGGCTCCTGCTACACTTGTACGGCCGATGTTTAATCCCTCTTGTTTTCCACTAGACTGGAGAGCCATCACTTTATTTTTTTTGCAGAATTCATATTAACAAGAATCATGTCTGCCCGGGACCTTCAGCGCATAAAAGTGATTCATGGCGCGGCCTGCGATGCATTAAAAGCTCATTTTCCTTAGTGCATTTGTCATGCGATTCCCCATCATGCATCGCTGCGATGCTGCGGCTCCCATTCTCCGCGGTTATATATGACTCTGGGTGAGATGATTTCCAGCTTCTCCTGTTGTTCATAATCATCTCATTAGTTGAACCTCTGATGTGGCCATAAACGGGCGGCCATTAAGCCTCGGCTTTAGTATTTGTTTTATGTAAACTTTAAGGGAGGAATCTCTGAAATACTTTTGCAGTAAAACTTTATTTAGTCTTTAAGGCGAAGCTAAATAGAGCGAAGTGCATGAACGGCGCCATTAATTGCCGCTCAGTATGTAGGAATAGCCTGAAGCTCGGCCAATGATTCTCTATGAGGGCCGTAGGTTCTATAGCAGATCCCTACGTGATACATTGCTGCAAAATCACATGGTCTCTAAAATCTGCTCATCCCATGACACCGGATCAGGACACGTGATGGAGGGTCAGGAGGACGCTGTCACTATAGCCACTCAGGGGTGAGGCTCAATATGAGACGCTATGGAGGATGTAGCTGAATCCAAGTGCTGGTGCTTTATCATTTTGGGACAATAACCATAAAAACATTGTTCCTTTATTTGGGGGTTATAAAGTTTGTAAGAAAAACAATCAAACTTGTATAACTTTATTGCCCTCACGTGACAGTTGTGTGAAGTTCTATTTGGATCTACCCTAAAGTTAAAATTTATGGAAAGGCGGACAAGGACAGACCGAATAGCGCTCATTGGGGCACATTTACTAAGGACTGCATTTCCGGCAAGTTTCCTGACTATTTCCCTATTTGTGCCGCATTTAACAGGGGTTTTTTGGCGCACGCAATCGGATTTTGCCGCAATGGCGCCGACTCAAAACGGGGACGTTGCCGTCAGATGATCCGACTGATTCGGACTGAGCGCGGGATTTAAAATTCAAATTGCATCGCAAGACAGTGCACTCACATACACTGGGAAGAAGAAGGTGAACTCCGGCAGACCTGAGCGGGGAAGCGACACATGCAGGATATCGGGCGCACAATCGTAGTGAATCGTGCTGGACTTTATCCTCGTCGGACAGTGTCCCGTGACACTTTTTTTTTTTTTTTAAACGCTGTGTTTTTTCTGAATCCACCAGGTTTTCGTTCGGCCACGCCCCCCCCCCCCCCCCGATTTCCGTTGCGTGCATGCCAGCGCCGATGCGCCGCAATCCGATCGCGTGCGCCAAAATCCCGGGGCAACACAGGGGAAATCGGCACAAATCGGAAATATTCGGGTAACACGTCGGGAAAACGTGAATCGGGCCCTTAGTAAATGACCCCTATTAAGTTGACTGATTCTATTTTGGCTGCTTGGTATAAATAAAGGTGCCCTCGGGTGCTGCCTTTAGACAGAGGTCATTAAGATGCGGTTTCCACACTGGTCTGGATTCGGCTTGGATAGATGGAAAGATATTGGGGCAGATTTACTTACCTGGTCCATTCGCGATCCAGCGGCGTGTTCTCTGCGCTGGATTCGGGTCCGGCCGGGATTCATTAAGGTAGTTCCTCCGCCGTCCACCAGGTGTCGCTGCTGCGCTGAAAAGCATCGGAACGCACTGGAGTTCACCGAGCCGGGCTGAGTGAAGGTAAGTGCAAGCTCCGCGACAGATTTTTTTTTAAAAATGCGGCGGTTTTTCCGAATCCGTCGGGTTTTCGTTCGGCCACGCCCCCAGATTTCCGTCGCGTGCATGCCAGCGCCAATGCGCCACAATCCGATCGCGTGCGCCAAAATCCCGGGGCAATACAGGGGAAATCAGCGCAAATCGGAAATATTCGGGTAACACGTCGGGAAAACGCGAATCAGGCCCTTAGTAAATGACCCCCATTGTCTCTGTGTCATTAACCCTTCACCTCAGTCTCTTCTCACTGTTTAAAGGAGTCTTGGTTGACTCCGAAACGCGTTGTGTTCCTGAGATATCAAATAAAATGATTTCACCAGTAAAAAACACACGATTGTCCGAATACCTGCGTGCGCCATCTATGACAGTCCTACTATAGCTAAAGTTAAAATTGAATTTGATAAGATGCTACATTGTAACACACAACCAGGATTGGAAACCATTGGAAGAATCTATTTAACGTCTGTATATGTCTCCTAATAAACAGGGGGGTGTGAATACATGTGCATCACTACAGAGACTGGGATAACTGCAGAAAGGAAAGGCTAAAGATGTCACATAGCAGAACACTCTGATTGTTGTGGAGAAGTCATCATTGTGGTCTGGTTTGAATGGAGAAAGGTTTCTTCAAATATTCATGTCTAATACTGAGTGCAGACAAGGTTTTGTGTGTTTAAGGAAATTGAGACAATTATAAAGTGGTAAGAAAAACAAGCAAACGTGTAGAACTTTAGTGTTAGGTCTCAAAATAGTGAAAAAGTCACAAAATACTTACCATAAAGTACCCAACAATATACATATAGAAATACTGTAGGGTGCAAAAAATAATAGCATGATAGAACAACGTATAGACAAAATGCCACCATACGGTGCACACAAATAATAATACAATATGCACCAATAACAGCACTTTACAGTTTACAAATCACATAATTGAAGGCACAAACATTAGTATTCTAAATAAATAATACCGCCACACCGTGCACACATACTACTACTACCATACAGAGTATGAATAATAGAATAATACATATAATAATACGTGATGTAATGTACAAATAATACTACCATATAGTAGATAAATAACGCCACCACACATAATACAGATGGACACTGTGTAAATGATAGTATTAGAAATAATAATACCTCAATATAGGGCAAAAATAATATCCGTATACGGTATACAGATACTTTGCAAAACATTAATGGGGTATTCCCGCAAAGACAAGATTCTTAAATATATAAAGGTAACAAAATAACACATTCTCTAATTAACTGTCATTGACAAAATATACCACATTTCACAGATATAACCTTTCTCTATCAGTCCTGGTGTTGTCAATTTGGTTGTTCCTGGATACGACCATAAATCTTCTGACTATAGTCGGGCAGGTAAGTTTCTTCTCATGAATAGCTTCTCTTGTCTGCGCACTGCTGTGCTCTCTGCCTCCTACCCCTCCTCCACTGCATTACAAGAGCAGCTCAGACACAGGCACTTCCTGCCGGCAAGCAGCAGAGACTTACTCTACCATTTACAGATTATGTAAGGTCTTTATAGCAGAGAAGGAGGCATGTAGAAGAGCTGACTGTGTGTGTTTTTTTATAAGGTGCGGTAGCAGAGCTGAGTGTGTCATTGTGCGCCATATTCTTCTAAAGTATCTTATCGTCTCATCTCTGATTTGTCTCATTTCCCTTTTTCTACGTGTCAGATACTCGTAGACTGATCAGAAGCTAAATGAATGCCTATATAACCCTGTGCCCTGATTATCTAAGCACATAGTCAGCACACAGCATCTCATAGCACAGAAGAATCATGAAATGTCTGCTAAGAGAGTCCCCACTCATACTCCTGGAATATTTCACCGACCATCACTGAGTGATAGGAGATAGAACAGCAATAAAACGGAGTAACATTGTAAAGTCAGGGGTTAAAAATTATTCTTATTGTGTAAACATCAAAAGGGGATTGAGAATATTATCATATATCCCATCCATACAGTGAAAATATAATAAGTGCAAAGAAAAAGCACAAATAATATCGCCACAAAGGGGCTCATTTACTTACCCGTCCAGAGGAGATCCCGAAAGTACATTGTCCGAGTATAATGCTCTGTGCCATGATTCACTAAGATCATGCGCCCGATATCCTGCATGTGTCGCTTCCCCGCTCAGGTCCGCAGGAGTTCACCTTCTTCTTCCCGATGCATGTAAGTGCATTGTCTTGCCACACAATTAAAAAAGTTAAATTCCACGCTCAGTCCGAATCAGTCAGATCGTCCGACGGCCCGCCCCTGATTTCTGTCACATGAAAGTTTGCGCTTATTGCGCCAAAATCCAATCGTGTGCGCCAAAATCTACTTCTTATTTCCTGTCACAGAGGCGCAATCCCCGAAAACGTTGGAATATCCAATCAAAGTGTGGCCGCGGGATCCTATCAGAATTCATGATGTCAGATGTAAAACATGTTCAATGTTATTAAGATTTCATCACTTTGTTACATCCATTCTCACACATATAGACTGGAGACAGGTTGTGCTGCGATGCCCCCTGGTGGGAGGATGGAAATGTGCATTGTTCTAATACCAGAGATAATTCGGCCTATAATATACTATCTTCTAAAAAAACTATGGAGCACCAGCCTCTTTAATATAACTGTCAGCAGGTGGGACCCTAAAGACTGTAGCCAGTGCTATGTATTGTCCCTGGAGAGATGTGTAATCAGACCTTTGTGTATGTAGTTAGTGGCAGCAGAACTGTGATATATGGATTTATATTCCAGGATTGTAGGTTCTCCAAGTGCACTGGGAGTGTGTCCTCACACTACTGTGCTCTGTGCTCTCTGCAACCAGTGTTATGTGCTGTCCTTGGAGAGACGTGTAATCAGACTTTTGTGCATGTAGTTAGTGGCAGCAGGACTGTGATATCTGGGTTTACATTCCAAGATTGTACCTTCTCCAAGTGAAGATCAATGTTCACACCCCTGCTTATCTCTGCCAGTAATGGACACGCCCATGAAGAGCACTAACTAAATGCTATAATATAAGTCACTCTTACTGCATATCCAGACGTCTTCTTACTTTTTGCCGGATCATTTTTCCTATACAGGTGGTCCCTTACTTAAGGACATCCGACTTACAGACAACCCCTAGTTAAAGAACGGACCCCTCTGCCCCCTGTTACCTCTGTTAAATGCTTTCTTATAGCCCCAGGCTGCAATGATCAGCTGTAAGGCGTCTATTAATAATCCTTGTTCCAATTACAGCAAAACAATTTGAAAGCACAATTGTCACTGGGGCAAAAAACAAAATTTGTCTGGAGCTACAATTATAAAACATACAGTTTCAACTTACATACAAATTCAACTTAAGAACAAACCTATGGTCCCCATCTTGTACATAACTTGGGGACTGTAGTTGGAATTACAAGCACAACAAGAGAGACGGACTATTGTCTCCCCCCTCTCCGCCCCCCCCCCCCCCCCCACCACCCACCCCCACAGTGCCCTATTATCGCCCCCCCCCCCCCCCCCCCCCCCCCTGCTCCAAGCTTCTCCCTTCCTTCTGCCGTGCCCTCGGTATCCTGCCTCGCAGTAACACTTCCCATTCTCTCTGTGTAGCATCTTTAGGCCCCCTGGTATTTATCATGGTCAATGGATACAATTAATCCGAGCCTCCGGCAAGTGTTAATATGAATGCATTAACCTCGTCCGCCTACGGATCTGCTGGAGATGCCCTGAGATCCCTGCTCAGTGGAGAGGAATAGGATAATGGGGGCCGCACTATATGCACAGGGACTTCATGGGTTAATTGTATTGTTACTACAGTCAATATAGGGATTTGCTGTGGATACAGCTGTGAAGGTTTGTATACAGGCAGTCCCCGGGTTACATACAAGATAGGGACTGTAGGTTTGTTCTTAAGTTGAATTTGTATGCAAGTCGAAACTGTATATTTTATCATTGTAGTTCCCGACAATTTTATTTTTTGCCCCAGTGACAATTGGAGTTTCAAATTTTTTTGCTGTAATAGGACCAAGAATTATCAATAAAGCTTCATTGCAGACAATTTTAAGCTGATTATTGCAGTCTGGGACTATTTTAAAGCATCCAGAGAGCTTCACCAGAGGTCACAGTGGGCAGAGGGGTCTGTCTGTAACTATGGGTTGTCTGTAAGTCGGGTGTCCTTAAGTAGGGGACCGCCTGTATTTGTAAAGATGTTTAATATAAATTGTCTATAGGGTTAATGCTGAAATCCAGGCCCCTCCCTTTTAAAGAAGCCCCTCCTCTTTGTCCGTGTTATCTTATGATTCTCAATGCAAAGTTAATTCTCTACAGTTTACAATGACTTTGTCTTTGCATATTGACTTATATTACATATATATCACGTAGTAAGTGTTAGACTGATATAAGACGATTATTAGTGTAACAAATGTTTAGTCTTGGCGCGGCTTCTTTACTACCGGACGTGTCCCTCTCAACTTTAAGATATTTACAATGTGACCTCATTGCATACATTTATTCATTTTTAGATCTCTGCAGAAGGGATCATTGTAGTCATTGAAAATTGAAATCCTAAAGTCTAGTTGCAGCTCTGGATGTGACCGGAGCATAAGCAAATGGGTTTTCCAAAACTCCGGAGAAAGCAGATTAGTTTTATAACATTCTATAACATTGTCACCCATTGTTCCACTTGCAGCTCCCAGTCTTTGATGTTCTCAGTTATCTCATTTGCCAGATGAAGTTATCCTTGGGGCTGGATTTCTTTGCCAGTGATTTAGTTTTTTTTCTGCACTTGATTGTATCTGCTCCTTGACCTATTGGGATGTTTTCTTACCCTCCTTTGCTTTCATGTTCGGTAATTTGCTGCTTTCTAGTGATCTGTCCTTGGTTTGTACCCCTGACTATTCTCCTGACTGTTCGTCTGTCTCGGACCATCATATTTTGACTTTCTTGCTGACCTTGGCTTTGGTCTTTCCTTCTCTCTATTCCTTACATTATTCAGTGTGGGGAATGTGGGGGCTGGCACCTAGTGCAGCCATCCAGGGGAGAACCTAAACTGCCTGAGATGACCTAGAATATAGCGCCCCCTCTAGTAATAATATATAAAGTTATTTTATATCAGGTTACTATTTGGAGGGCCATGTCTTTTAGCAGATAATTACATCCCTGATGCTGCCCCCCATCTAGCAGCAGGTGCACCCAGGTGGTTGTTAAATAGACAGGGACAGCATCAGGTGTCAAGAGACACTATTTATAAATGGAGGGCTTTGTAGCAGGTGACTGCGCCCCTGATGCTGCTTCCATGTTGCAGTTGGTGGTGCTGCCTGAGGTAAGAGGCTCAACTTACCTAATGGCTGGTGCACCCTGGTGGTCATCACATAGACAGGGACAGTATGAGAGTGTGAGACAGGGTCACACTGTTTTTGGGATTTCTTTCCCCTTTCCCCCTCCTGACCTGACACGATAGCCTCCAGTCCAGAAGTGATGATGCCATCTATGCTGTGCATGTGACCACTGAGCCAATGCTTTGGGCTACTGTTGCATATGTGACCATTAAGGACAGTGATTGACTTTACTGTCATCACTTCCAGACTGGAAACAGCAGAGGTCAAATGTCACCACTAGAACTATAGGGGGCTTCCAGGGGAGACAATGGGGGTCTCTAGAGAAGTATCTTTTACATCACCCAACTTTCATACAAAACCTTTTTTTTGATAATGATAAAAACCTTCAGATGTATTCACTGTACACTTGGTCTCTGTTCACATCTGCATCAGAGGCTGAGATGCAGATTCTATTGTCTATAGCGCTAAAGGTAGAGATATTTTATCTGATTGACCAGTGACCATCGGGGGTCCATCAGGGTCCATAAGTCAATGCTGGTAGTTGCAGTTCCCCAGAAGATGCACATGCGACTTATTTTGATAAAATTAGTTCAAAAAAAATTTTAAAAAAATTTTAAAAATTCAAAAAGTCCATATTTAAGGAATATAAAAAAATAATAATAAAAAATGTAATAAAGTGACATAATATAGACAATATAATATAAGCAGGAATCAGGCCGGGGCCACGTGCTGATATTACATTTCGTGTATGAAAGAGAAAACCTTATTACAGGTAATTATTTATATATTTACATAAACCCGCAGGCGAATAATTCATGGATTACAGGGGAAGTCATGGAGACGCTCAGCCCCATCTCCCATCATGTCATCTCCCCGGATCCTCCTCTACATATCGCTACATAATAATGGAATAGATACAATTGAGTTTCATAAGCCGTCAAGTCGTATAACCTAATATGAGAATATATTGCAGGAGATTGAGATATAAAGCACAAGTCCTGATCAGATCTGTATTAATAATCATCATCATAATCCACATCCAGGCGACGAGGCGCTTTATGAATACTGACAACTGGAAAGTTCAGCGCTGAAAGCTGCCACTCACCCGGGCGTCCCTTATTACCAATGGAGAATACAAATCCTGCACGCTCCATCACCAGCCAAAATATGTCTGATGGGCAAAATAGTGCGGAAAACGGAGAAGCCGGGAGCGGGGGGTGGAAACATTGATAAAAATTAGGAATGGAAATGATATAAATGGGGGCTTTAGAGATACATTAATAAGCTATTGTAACCTTAAATGTAATAATTATATAAAAAAAAGTAAGGATAATAATAAACAGTACAGTAAACAATAAAATGATGCCACTAAAATAATAATAATCATAATAATAATAAACAATATAAAAATAATAATGATAATAAACAGTAAAGTAAACAATAAAATAATGATAATAATGATAATAAATGATATAAAAATAAGGATGATACTAAACAGTAAAGTAAACAATAAAATGATGCCACTAAAATAATAATAACAATGATGATAATAAATAATAATATAAAAAATAAGGATGACACTAAACAGTACAGTAAACAATAAAATAATAATGATAATAACAAAAATAAATAACGAATAATAATAACAACAATGATCCTACAGCTAACAAAAATAATAATGAAAAGGAAAAAATCTTTATCGTCGTCATAAAATAAATAATTGTAATAATAATAATTATTATTATAATAGAAAACAAATAATGATAATAATATTATGAATAATGATGATAATGAAAACATTAACAGCAATAATAACAATAAGAATGATACTTGTAATGACACTAAAAATATTATTAATGATTCTGATAATTAAATTAATAATGATACCTCTGTTACTAGAAAAAATTAATAGTGTTAGTTATAATAAAAAAAAACAACAATAACAATTATAATATTTTGTAGCAATTACCGGTAATGTATTATTTTTATGGTTTGGTATTATTACTGTTATTGTTATTATTATTATAAGTACCGTACCAGTATATTATTATTGTAATAGTTAAAAGTATTATTCTTATTACCGTAATAGTTTATTATTTTTTTTAGGTTTTTTTGCTTATATTTCATTTTTTTAATCAATTGATTAAAAAAATATATTTTACCCATTAACACACACAAGCAAAAATATAAAAATTCATATAGCTAAGGCTACACGGTGCAGCTACTCCACGCTCCAGTAGCCTACCAATGCATCTTCAGTGCACAACTCCTGGTAAAATTGTCTTATACTTTCCCCTATTATATAGAATGGCGGTTCTTTCAGCAGAAGACCCCCCATCACCCCCCTCCATGCCCATGTGGAGTGAAAGTTACATGAATGGTAAAATAATCGCAATAGCCAACGGCTCGCAAGATATTGGGGCACATTTACTAAGGGTCCGAATCACGTTTTTCCGCCGGGTTTCCCAAATTTTTCCGTTTTGCGCCGAATTCCACCGTGATTTTGGCACACGAAATTGGATTTGGGGCGCAATCGCGCCGACTTTCACGTGACATCAGGACATCAGGCACATGACCTTAATGAATCGCTGGAAGACCCGAATCCTCGTCGGAGAATGCGCCGCTGGATCGCGTCAGGACTGGGTAAGTAAATGAGCCCCATTGTGATTATTTCAGCGCTTCTGCAAGAGAAAACTGATAAAACTTCCCCAATAAATTACCTCTTCTGGATTCTGGCACATAAACAGAGAACAATTTATGCAAATCATCATATATTCATAGAAAACCGGTAAATATTTAATGAAAACAAAAGTGAAAAATAACAAATAACAATCAATAAATGTATCTTTATTACTTAGTAGTGTAGACTCCTGCTATTCCTGCGGTTGAGGGGCGTCAGGTCCTCAATGTGGGTCCTATAAACACACGAGAGGCAACTAGTGGCCCAGGAGCCGTCATGTGAGGGACAAGGCGAGTATTAGTATTCTCCGCAGAGCCCCAGCTATTTCATAATTGATCTCCCCCATCAAATTAATGCTAATTGATAATAATTAACCGCAGCTGAAAAGTATAGCTCTGCTCTATTTAAAACAAATTTGCCGAGTCCCTGAGCTTAAATAAATTATGGCAATGTCTATATTAGACAGCTATTAGCTTTGATATAATTGAAATTTGTATGTGAAAGCTTCCAGCGCAGGAAAACGCACCTCCTTAGAGATGGCAACTCCAAGTAAATAGGAAAAAAAAACATCTGAAAAAAAATGTAAAAATCACATACTTAACGAGCGTGAAGGTAACAGGGGGATAAGGGCAGAGGATTGGGAGGTGGTGAAATGATGAGAAATCTACTCAGTGGCTGAGTGAGTAGCACTTCTGCCTTGCAGCGCTGGAGTCCTGGGTTCGAATCCACCCAGGTCAACATCTGCAAAGAGTTTGTATGTTCTCTCCATGTTTGCGTGGGTTTCCTCCGGGTACTCCGGTTTCCTCCCACACTCCAAAACACACTGTTAGGTTGATTAGATTGTGAGCCCCATGGGGACAGGGACGATTTGTCATGCTTTGTGCAGTGCTGTGTGCGCTATATAAATAAAGAATTATTATTTTTTATTATTAACTAGTATATATCATGGAGGGCCCAAACTGAACCCCAAAAATTAGATCCAATTGGAAGGAGCTTAGAATGTTACAATGTATCTTATAATGACCAGAGAATCTTCTGAACCAAATACTGGTATTCTGTAAGATTGTATCACATAGCGATCTCTTGTGTGATGTGAACTGCTGAGAGTTCTGTTATTATGTATTAATATCATTTTGAATTGGCTCCACACACACATCTTCACATTGTGCAGGTTGGATGATTTCCATCGATGGACTCAGTCTGGAACATTCTCTCTGGAATGCTTTATTCTCTTTCTTTCGGAGTTTCCCTGGTTGTGTTTTTGGGATGATTGTCTTGGAGAAATGTCCTCCCGGTCTCATCTTCATCCTTTGGGTAGCACGGTGGCTCAGTGGTTAGCACTTCATCCTTGCAGCACGGTGGCTCAGTGGTTAGCACTAAAGCCTTGCAGCGCTGGGGTCCTGGGTTCAAGTCAACATCTGCAAAGAGTTTGTATGTTCTCTCCGTGTTTGAGTGGGTTGCCTCCGGGTCCTCCTGTTTCCTCCCACACTCCAAAACATACTGGTAGGTTGATTAGATTGTGAGCCCCATGGGGACAGGGACTCATTTGGCAAACTCTGCACAGCGCTGTGTAATCTGTGTGCGCTATAAAAATAAAGGAATAATTATTATTACTAGGTGGCAGCACATTTTTAAACTCCCCCCCCCCCCAGCATGATGTTCCCACCTCCTGACAGTGTGGGTCTGGTGGTTTTGGGGCGACATGCGGTGCCCCCAGACATGATGTGTATTATGGCCTCCAGGGAATTTAATTCTGCTTTGTGTATCTGAGAAGATGATTCTCTCCTGCAGGGGCGGACTGGGAATTTAAAGTGGCCCTGGAAAAAACTGTAAAAGTGGCCCCATTCGGTGGGCGGGGTCAAAACAAGTAGGCGTGGCCTTGTGATGTGGGTGGAGTTACTAAACTCCATGCAAACTGTTAATAGATGGTCTAAATCAACATGTACACCGCAGAGAAAGACATTCATACTGCCTCCTTGTAAAGGAATAACACTTCTATTTTAAGAGCACACAACTTAATACTGCCATATATGTACACTAAAAACATACTACAATACCTTCTCCAATAAACAAGAATGTAACTAGTATAATACTACTGCCCCTAAGTAAAATATATTGTAATACTGCCCCCTATCTACAAGAATATACCTACTATAATACTGCGTCCTATGTACAGGAATATAACTACTATAATACTGCCCCCTATGTACAAGAATATAACTACTATAATACTGCCCCCTATGTACAGGAATATACCTACTACAATACTGTCCCCAATGTACAAGAATATAACAACTATAATACTGCCCCCTATGTACAAGAATATAACAACTATAATACTGCCCCCTATGTACAAAAATATAACTGCTATAATACTGGCCCCTATGTACAAGAATATAACTGCTATATACTGCCCCTATGTACAGGAATATAACTGCTATAATACTGCCCCCTATGTACAAGAATATAACTGCTATATACTGCCCCTATGTACAAGAATATAACAACTATAATACTGCCCCCTATGTACAAGAATATAACTGTCAGCTATAACATATAGCCGACACCCGCAGCTTCTGGCCCCGGCTCCGTTCAGGAGCCGGGGCCAGAAGCTTGACGTAATAGTACTGCATTTTGCGGGAACGCACCTCCCGCGATGCAGTACTATTACGTCAAATGTCGGGAAGGGGTTAAATAACTTCCCTTACAAATACTCTGCCACTCCTAATCTCCTCCTCTTGACCCAGGAAATGATTGCACAGCCAATCACAGGCTATGAAGTCATTTCCTGTGTATTCAAGCAGTAACAGGAAATGGATAACATGGTGACCGAGGGATCGGCAAGTGGAGTATCACTTATGTTAGGCTTACAGGACAGATTATACTCTGTAGGAGTCAAAAGTCAACTAGTCATTCACAGCAATTAGGCACCACTACAATTCTCTTACAGCAGCCAAGATAGAGGTCATTGAATGCGAAGTCTATCAGATTTACTGATGGTAGATGTCCCATTGGTGGGCGGGACCAGGCTGCACTGAACACCGAGTAGTAGAGGCATACTTAAGCGATATATCTTGGAGCCCCTGAGGCTCATTTGAATACTTCAGTGTTTTTTTTTTCTTCCAAGAATGCCGATGTGCCTGGATATAAGAAAAGTGCGGTCATCCCCTAACATACATATTGAGAAAGTAAGTTTGGGACATCTACCATCAGTAAATCTGATGGAGATGTCCTTAAAAAAAAAAAAGTAGGCCAACCAAGAAGCAGAGTAGTCACTCAAAACAATCGTTCTCAGGGCAAAAAACCTGCAGGATCTGCAATTTGTGTCCTAGTCATGAAATAAATAGCAATGTGAGAAATAGTTTCTAGTTGTCAGGAGGAGGAGGAGGGAGAACAAAACATGCATCAGGGATCTTTTTAATTTCTCAGAGAAACTGTTCTATAAAAGACGTCAGAGCGTAAACCAGGAGACTGAATACCGACAGGTCCATAAAAAGCCTCTCCCTCACAACTACAAATGTTCCTGGAAAAGGAATGTTTATAGGCTCTTTCCGTAAAACTGATCAAATGTTACTGGGTTAATAGGAATGGCTCACACTAACAAGCCAAGTCGCACAACACAAAAGCGCAGCCAGGATATTACACAAAAATTTTAAAAAAAGTCTGCGAGGGAGGAAATCAAAAACACATTTCACCTGTGATGAGCAGTTTAAAGAGAACCCGTCAGGCAAAATAACCCCCTAAACTAAATATATTTTCATAAACTGCCATTAGAGAGCATTGCCTCTATCCCTTCATTGTCCCTGTACATGCCTGCAAACCTAAGCAATGAGGTCCTAAAGCTGTATGCAAATGACCTGTGAGATGTCCAACAAGTCATTAGCATATTCAAGCGGTCCAGCTTATTCATGAGTGGGAGTACATGACCGACAGCCCCAGTACATGACTGACAGCCTGTATAATGATGTGCTTCCTGATGCTGGCGCCCCCTGCAGCCTGTGTGTGTATAGAAGAGATACAACAGCTCCAGGCAGCCATGTTATAGCAGAACATGTCAGGTACTTGTGTAGCTGATGTCTGTGTCTCTGTGCTTTACCTGCTGCATCCTCCTAATACATTACACACAGACATGAGCAGGGGGAGGAGAGGGGAGGGACAACAGGGGTGACATCACTGCCTCTGACCATGTGACCAGCCTCATTTACATAATAAAGAAAATATGATTTTACAATAATTAATGTATGAAATGACTAGATAAAGGCTGGGATGGATCCTTGTGAGCTGCTCCAACAGGTAGAGGTGACAGAAATAGTGACAGAGACCTGATGATAGATGTCCTTTAATCCTTGCCAATTGGTGAGCTAGACATGAAAGGCTGTAACCAAAGTCAGTGACACTAGATTTTATACTATAGTAAAGGCATGCATATATGCTCAAAAAAAAAAAAAAAATTCTTAGAGGTTTAGTATTTCAGAACCGAATAGAGCAGGCTAGAATAGTAAAAGTTAAAAATTACTAGAAAAGTTAAAATTGCAGGAGAAAAGTTGATGCACAAGTATAGTTCAGAGAGCAGTATTTCATGGTTCACCCACTTCAGACAGATAAGGAGGCTAAAGATTAACTTTCAATACCTAGAAAGCATTTCCCTTGAGTCCACTCTTGGAGATTAGCCTATGGACCGCCGGTAAGGCGTTACACATTGAGGTTCTCTCAGCTGTCTGTGTAAATCAGCTTTTGGCCCTGTATCCACTAACTGCTCAAAATAATATGTTCCTGTGTCTTTTACTCCCCTCCATCCTTACTAAATTAAGCAAAGTAAATTTCAAATCTGCACTTTTGATTTTTTTTTTTAAATCTTTCCACAAAATTTTAGAAGAGCCCCCTTGCACAGGATTATATAAAGATACACACTTTTATATAACCTCTCTAGTGTAACTTGTACCCGTCTCATGGCAATACGCTGTTTACATTCTCCCCCTATTAACGACTTCTAGGAAGAGCTCCGTACTATTTATAGTACCTGCACAGGCTGCCAATCACCAAGCTACACGGTGTCACCTCTGCAAAGTGTTATTAGCACATACCCAAGGACTTAGCAATACTGTGCTACTACAGCTACAATACTACAGCAGAGATCCCCCCCCCCCTGCAGGGTCACAATCCTACACTACATTCACAATCCTTATGTACAACCGTGCCATCTTAAAGGGAACCCGTCACCAGGAGACCCATTTTTAGCACTCCCCCAGTCCCCACAGAGCATAGTACATACACTGCCAAAGTGTTTTTGTATAAAAAAAAAATAGGTTTTACAGAAAAAAAAGATGTTATATTTTACCTTTCATTAGCATCAGCTGTGTGACTAGGCAGTTGCCTAATGGGAGGGGCTGGAAAGGAGCAGTTCCCCCCACCCTTGGGAAACATGTCACCTTTTCAAATATATGAATAACTCCCCTCACTTGGGATTGGCTGTAGAGGATCAGGGGGCGTGGCTAAGCCAAGTGATGGGTGTTTTCATATATTTGAAGAGGTCACATGGAGAAGCTGTTTTTTTTCTGTAAAACCAATTTTTAATACAAAAACACTTTGGCAGTGTATGTACTATGCTCTGTGGGGACTGGGGGAGTGCTAAAAATGGGTCTCCTGGTGACAGTTTCCCTTTAAGCAAGTCTGACGGTAGATGTCAATTTTTTTTTATTTTTTGTGATCCTTGATGGGTCAAATAGTTGCAATTTATCAAAAAGGTGCAAATGTAAAGAGAAACTCATTAAAAAGAGTTTAAATTTCTCAACAACCCCCCCCCCCCCAAACCACACATCTACACAACCTACCACCATGATATACATAAAAACATACATTGTGTATGCTATAGAAACTATTAAAGGGAACCTGTCATCATAAATTTGCCTGGTACCATTTGGTTAAGCAGCCGAACAGCTTGTAGATGATGTTTCTTTCATGTCCCAGCTTGGGGTCTTCAGCAAGAAAAATCGGCTTTGAAGTGAGAGGTTAACTGGTTGTATAAAGTCAGGGAGGCGGAGAGTTTAACACTGAAGTCAAGCTCTCCCTGCCTCTGAACACCTCTCCGATTGATGGTCCGGTCTCCAGGGATATCATTGACTAGATATCCTGAAGTCCAGTGCATGATGTCAATCACAGCGGACGAGGTGTTCAGAGGCAGGGAGAGCTTGACTACAGTCCTATACGCCACCTCCTTGACTTCATAAAGCCAATTAACATCTCACTTCAAAGTTGATTTCCTAGATGATGCTGCCACACCAGGCCATGAAAGAGACAACCTAGTTTCAGAGATGCTTGACAACTTACTGGTAGTGGTTTATTAGACTGTTCTCCAATCTGCCCTGCTCTTCTCCATGTCACTAATGGCAGCGTATGGTTCGGTGCGCCTATAGCTGAAGCCTGCCTGCTCATTCCCAACTACCGCACGTTCACATTGATGCACGGCCAGTGAATATTAAAAGGTACATAGTGCATGCGCCAATATCATAAACGGGGGGGTTAGAGGCATGGGAAAGATGCAGGGCGGAGGGGCGTTGGCAAACATGCAGAGGAGGCGGGAGAGCTTTACTTGATCCAAGAGCTCGACTCGCCTCCATGACTGGATGCAGAAGTCAACTGAAGTAAAAAGATGCTTTTACAGTGCTGTGCCATTGTACAGAAATGGTACTAGAATCATTGGATGCCTGTATTTAAGGTGGCCTTAATTGGCAAGGTCTCCTTAAGGAGAACACCTACTGTCTGATCCTAGTGAATAGCCTCTCACACAGCCAAATCAGTTTCCTACACTGTACTGAGGAGACCCAACCAGGTCGAAACAGCGCTGTCTACAGTTGGGAGTCTGTTCCTTCTGGAATAGACTGGTTTGGCTTGATCCCACACCAAACCAGTATATTTATTTGCATCTTGTGGGTCATACTTGGTGTTATGGGGGCTGCCTTTCAAGGTAGCAAAAGGAGGCATTGTTTTCCATTTAACACCTTGGAAAACTTATTTGCATTCTAAGGTATTGTGTGAGGTTCAGAATGGTGGTTTGTGGTGACAGGTTCCTTTTAAAAACCCCTCCAATTCTGATTGATTTCTGCAGCACTATGTAAAATGTGTAAGGTTTCCAGCCATTATGGCAAAACTTCTCAGGTCAGCGATGATGTGACCACATTTTTATCATTTTCAATTTTACCATGTTTAGCCTATAGCGTTAAACTTTAACTTGATGGGGTTAAAAAGGTGCAACACTTTAAAAGATTTCTGGATCGCCTCCACTAAGAGAACATCCCCTGAATAATCCTTTATCAGCCTGGTACGGCTTTGAAGGGGTCAGGTAAGGACACGCTGCTTTGGTGTCCAGCTGAACTAAGCCATCACGAGGCAGATAGTAAACGGGGGATGATGACACCGACCGCTTCTCTGCCATCACATTACAATTTTTGTAGTTTTCCCTAAGGCGACTTTACTTCATTTTAGTGTCCTTTGAGTGCAAGACCTAGGTTTAGGTTTCATTTGCAATTGGGAAATATATATTACACTGCCTGTGATATGGCTGAGAGTACAACCACATGCTCAGGGGCTAGGAACGGGTGAAGGCAGGAGAACGTTCGCAGTTTCACCAACCTAACAAGAAGCAGCCATAAAAAGAGCCAAGAAAGAGAAGACATGTTCTTGGGTTCTTAAGACAGAACAGTCTCTTAATTTGGGAGACAATCATAAGTTACAATAGAGAAGGGGCCAAGAGCAAAGTCTGACCTTGTTTTATGCAGTAACTGGTGTTCAGGCAGCTCTTCAATACTTACAGGGATTGTTCTATACAGAGGATGGTGGGTCTTCCATGTTACGGATACCGAATAGGCCATTTGTATTTGTGGAGATCCTCCACTGGTAAGTTATATAAACAATAACAGGTCTTCCCTATTCTCACTGTAGAGGTGAGCAGATAACTGCAGCTCAGTTCCATGGTAGAAAAAGTGATAAAATTGTGAAGGGCTCAGGACTAATTAAATCACTTAGCAATGTGTAAATCCTGCAGAGCACTTAGGCCATATACATATGATATTGTATATTAAATTAAGGGTCTGGTCAGAAAAGAATTTATATTCTTTGTAATGAAATATGACAATTTTCCAATATTCTTTCCATATTAGTTTCTCACGGTTTTTTAGAACTCTGCTGAAATTCTATAGGAAGCCTCATAGTTTACTTCCGGTGGATAAAAACCCGGTCCATGGTCATTCGAGGTCACACAGGTGCACAGCTTGTTGTATCCATGGTCATACGAGGTCACACAGGTGCACAGCTTGTTGTATCCATGGTCATGCAAGGTCACACAGGTGCACAGCTTGTTGTATCCATGGCCATGTGATGTCAGAAAAGTTCCACTTGGAGCTGTGCGTTATACAGAGTCATGCACCTGTGTGACAAAGGACAAATTCATATCCACAGGCAGTAAACGATGAAACCTCCTTTCCTATGACAGCAGGCAGAGAATTAGAAAACTAATAAGGAACTGAGACAGAAAATATTTTGGAAAATTGTAAAACTTAATTACAGAAATGATCAATTATTTGCCGACAACCCTCCTAAAACTTTGGTGGGTCATATGGCTGTTTAGAGCCAAGAACATGGTTAGGACTAACACATTAATGCGCTTGTGTGGGGACTGAATTTCATGAACTAGACACTACACAGTTATATCTTACAAGAAGTCCCTGCTTTCCAGTGGAACTAATCATGATCTCCATATAGTGCACTGCTGAGAAGCAGGGACTCCTTATATCAAGAGTCCTACAGACAGCACTGCGTTAGGTCCTTGAAATCCACCAACCGCAGAATAAGTCCTTACACTGTACTTTCCATTCTGCACGAGTCTTGGCACTGGAAAAGAAAAGATACATTTCTCTGGCAAGCACTGAGCATTAGATACATTGTGCACTTGTGTTCTGGCTTAGTAAAGCAAACATATAAATAGTAAAGTGCAGCACCCACATGTGTACAGAGGGAACTCACTGTATAAACGCCCTGTTGTATTACACCAGGTATACTCCTAGACACACAACATGAACATTGTCCTATACAATCCAGATACAACTACACAGTGAATCATCCATTCTTTACAGCACTTATGTACAACAGACAGGTCATGGCCAACCATGTGGCTACTGCAGTGTTCTGGGGTGTCTGCTACCATACAACGTGCTAGAAGACAAAGCATCGTATACAAGCAACAGATTTTACACTAGATACATTGGTTTATTAGTATAAAAGATTGATTAGTGATCTCTATGATGCCAGGAGTCCCCGACAATCCTGCTAGGTTTGTTCTGAGAGATCTTGGCACCATATGATGTGTATGTTACCGATTAACAGCCTGTTAAACACATTACAGAAGTTAGGACAAAACTGTATCCAGATTCTGAGATGACACAAATAACACTATCCAAAAGTATTAAATCTAGGGTGAGAATTTACAGCATTTACCATCTACACTGCATGGTTTTGTGCATAAGATGTCAATCCTATGTTTTGAATGTGAATCTTATAATACATCTTTTCCAAAAATCAAGGTGGATCTTCCCATCCAAAGCACAAATTAATCTATTAATATAGTGCATCTGTATTCCATTCAGTGATAGTCAACCATGAAATAAATAAAAGCCTATAATTAAGAGGTCCCAGAGACCTGCAAGAGAACAAACTGAATTAGTGACAAGGCACTAACAATATAGGGGTGATGAGAAGTATATATATATACCTGAATGTATGTCGTCTTCATGACTTTAGAACCCATGGGTATCCACCAACTAATGCAACCTGAAAATAAATACATGAAACACACAAAACACATAACGTGTATACGAGTTCAAACACATAATTGGATATTATACCCAAACAAAACTTACTCCAATAATGGTTGTACGTTTCTACTAATACAATATATATTCATTGTTTATTAAATACGGTGAAGAGAAAGTCCACGTTTAAGCCTTTTGGGGCTTGGAAGTCTACTTTGAAAATCCACCGTGCTTCACTGCGAAGTAGAGCCGGGGTAATATTACCTCCCCAAGGATTATTTATCACCAGGTCAAGACCCACCACTCTGGTTCCATGTTTCATTCCCTGATAGCAAGTCCTTTAGTGTGCGGTAACTGTGGAAAAGGGTTTTTCCTGGCCAAAATGGGCCTCCACATTTATGATTATAGACAAATGCTGCTGTATGCGCTTACGTAATTCTTGAGATGTTTGTCCAACATATAATTTGTCGCATGGACATTTTAGAGCATGAATTACGTTTTTAGTTCTACTATTGATGTAATTTTTGGGTTTCAGCTCATTACCTGTCAAAGGATCACGGAAGGGATAGCCAGTATTTATTATTAGACAGATACCCGTATGGCAGCTGCTCTATGTGCCCTTGATTCTTTCTCCTCTCCCTACAAAAGTCACTAATCTCTCATCACTGAGAATATTATTCCAGTGTCTCTGGAGAAGGTGACGTATGTCATCCCACTGGTTGTTATAAATCATAATCAGTTTGGGAGCATCCAACGGTAAAGTAATGCGTGGCTGTAGTAAAGTTGATCGATCAGCATCTTGGTCTCTTCAATAGGCACATGAAATTATTCTCTTGGGGTACCCCCTATTTTTCAATCCGGTAGTTAAATCCTGAGAATGTTCATTAAAGTCCTGTCTCATGCAACTGCGTCTCATTCAAAAAAATTGGCCTACTGGAATGAAGTAGGCTGTTCGTGGCCGTCTGCTTGCGAAATAAGTTGGTAACAACTTTTTCATTTTGGACGAAAATCCACAGGTCCAGGAACTCTGCTGAAACCTGTGAGAAATGGGAAGTGAGACAAATATGCCATGGGTTAGTTGTATTCAGTTGTTCAATAAACTGTTGACATACATTTAGAGGTCCATTATGGGTGCATGCGCATACTATTAGTTTTCGCCCTAGTGGTTTTCTTATGTGAACCTGACTGACCTATATTGATGCATGCGCCATAACTTTTTCCCGTGTAGCGCGTGTGTAACCTCTGGTTTTCTCTGGTGTAACAGCCAGCAGAACTGCGGCCATGTGCTCTGCTGGCCGGCGCGCACTATGATGTAGCAGTGTTGCCGCTACTTATGACTATGTGCTGTAACAGTAGATAGAAGAGGAGCCGCGGAGACCAGAGCATCGGGGAGCCGCACCGAGAATCGGGGGTGCCGGAAAGTGAGCATGTACGTTTATTTTCTTTATGTGCTAGGCAAACAGGGTGCTGGCTGGCTGTATACCACAGGGGGCTGACTGGCTATATACTGGTAGGCTGTGACCAATGCATTTCCCACCCTCGGCTTATACTCCAGTCAACAGGTTTTCCCAGTTTTTGGTTGTAAAATTAGGGGTCTTGGCTTATACTGGGTTCGGCTTATACTTGAGTATACACTGTACATAGCCTTATACAGCACCATATGTTAAGAAGTAAATTTTCTTTTGGGCTGTTGGCTGGTTTACATACATTTTCAAGGGCTAAACACAGGATGTGCAGCAATGCACAAATGAGACTATTAATTCATGTACCGCAGCCTGTTTTTTTTAACTTGGAAACCATATTTACAAATATTTGTAATGTTACAATTTGCATTACATGGCACAGATGTTCAATAGAAAATGATTTTAAATCGAAGTAAAATGGTAACATTTTGCTTACATAATAGAAGATTACAAACATAACTACATAGTATGCAACATAATAAGAATACACAATATCTGTCTGACAAGTTCCATTAATGCGCCACTTGTGCAGTTTACATAATGAGGGACTTCTCAAGATTCCTTTTGTGAGCTACATTTCACACCTAGCAATGTGCAGCATGTGTTACTGTAGTGAAGCATTTACTGGCTTGATGTATATTTTCAATCCCACAAACACTCTCAGTGGGTTACTTGCTTAGATGGCTGCATTAAGAGAGCAGGTGTTTGCTCACGTGGGATGTCAAAGCGTTCTCCTTAATGACTGTCTACATTTCTGCGTGATATCCAGCCAGGTATATTTTTGCATCTTTCTGGTTGCCTCAGCTTATTCCCACTGGTGCCTTTTCCTCATCTCAGCTGCCACTGATATACTATTACTGTATAATATGGTGACAAGCAAACAACCTTAGAATACAGAGCAGCAGCTGGTTTCAAGAAACTTCCCAGCTGACTCTTACTCTACTTACTCCACTTAGGAGACCCTCTTGTGATCATTTGCACATTATACAGATTGCCAATATTATACTATACAAGTAGAAATTCAACCATATTTTAATGTGTTATGCAATGTACTTAAACAGCAAATTGTGGATTAAACGGCAAAAGTAAAGTTTAAAATAAGCAGCGTTTACCTAGGAAAACAGGACAAACGTGCAGACAAACATGTGCAACCCGTAGAAACTGACCCGCGTGTTGGTCCAATCCCATGTACTGCATACCTTGTACAGGATGGGAGTCCTTGCATCATACAGAAATATTATTCAGGGACACCCTGTTTGCTGGCTGAACTGCAGCACCAGAAGGCTATTAATTGCTACAAGGTAGGACTGCAGTTTGGCTGGCAGACAGGGAGTACTTGTAACATTTTATGATTTACAGACTCCCGTGTAATGCATGTGCAATGTATGCAGCCCATGGGATCAGCGAATGAATCAAAAACGTGTGCCAAGGAGTGGATGTTCTAGAGGTAAACATTAGTATTTTGTTGACTGGGAAGTGCCATGTGTGAGCTTTGAGAGTCCCAGCTAAGCAACATACTGAAATATCAGCAGAATGCAATCATGTTTGGTGAGTCAGCTTGGGAATTAGGGATTCTTTAGTTTTTTGGGTGCCTCCATGGATCTGCAAAGGAACTGGACCAAGCGGTTGGGCTTAGGACTGCTTGGTCTATGGGGACCAAGCAGACCATTTAAACTGAGCATTTTGGAAAGTTTACTAAATCCTATTTGGCCATAAATCAGACTAAACCTCATTTCTTGTAACAAATTTATATATGCTCAGAGCATTTGGGAAAAAAAAAGACTAGATCGTAGCACTTAGGAAATATGCAAATAAGGAAAACATTGCCTCTTTTTACTACCTTGAAAGGCCGCCCCTTTAAAGCCAAACCAGTATATCTATACCAGAAGAAACAGATTCCCAATTGTAGACAGCACTGTTTCAATGTGTAGGGAATTGATTTGGGTTTTGACTAGGGTTAGGAATAAAGCCCCTTCCACACTGGCGTTTTTCACGTGCGAGTTCTGCGCGTGCATTTGACGCGCAGAACTTGCATTGCACTCTGTCCCATTGTATTCAATTAGTCTTTCTTCATTAGCGTTGTTTTTCACGCGCGTGCGTGCGTTCGTTTGCACGCATTGCACATGCGAACATTGCGAGTTCAATGCGAGTGCAATGCGTTTAAACGTAAGGGTTGCTAGGGTACCAGAATAACAGTATTTCCCCTGCTCGAGAACGATCATTTAATTAAAAAAACACCAATGAAGAACAGTGAAGAATAGAATAAAACAGTGAACACAGTGAACACAGGATCATTTAGAGAAAACACAGTGCAGAACACAGTGCAGAATGATTACAGAAGTTTGGCACATCTGCTACTGGTCGGGAGTACGCGCGGAACGGTGCGCCCAAAAGCATGTGAAGACATATATATGTGTGTGAAGAACACATTGCAATGTATTTAAACACGGCAATGTGTTTCTTCACATGCTATTTTGGGCGCACCGTTCCGCGCGTATCTCCCGACAAGTAAGCAGATGTGCCGAACATCCGTAATCTATTCTGCACTGTGTTTTTCTCTTAAATGATCCTGTGTTCACTGTGTTCACTGTTTTTATTCTATTCTTCACATCTGCTAACTTGTCGGGAGATAATATACACGGGGAACAGTGAAGAAAAGATTGTAGATGTTTGCAACTTATCAGAAGACATTTTTCAATTAAATAACACATTTTAATCCCAAACCATGGTCCCTTTGAAAAATGCTCGATTCTCCCATTGACTCTCGCGTGAAAAACGCGCCAAAACCGCAAAAAACCGCTAACAACACGCGCGTGAAAAACGCAAAAACGCTAATTACTCCAAGGAAAAATGGAACAAAACCGCAGCCAAAAACGTCAGTTTTTCACGCATTGCACCCTGACGTGAAATGCAACGCTAGTGTGGAAGGGGCCTAAGAGGCTCCCCCAAGATTTTGATTGGTTTGTAAGGCCCCTTCCACACTCGCGTTGCATTTCACGTCAGAGTTTGATCAGGGTGCGATCAGTTTTTGGTCAGTGAAAAACGCACATTTTGCATCAGAGTGCAATCAGTTTTCAGTCAGAGTTTGTTCAGTGTCTCAGTTTCACGCGCGTTTTTGATGCAATTTCAATGCGTTTTTCACGCGCAGAAAACGCGCGTGAAATGGACTCAGGACTGAGCTCTATCTTTTCTATGGCAATTGATGCGTGAAAAACGCATTGCACTTGCAAGTGTCTCAGAGTGCAATGCGTTTTTGATGCATCTCCATAGACTTGTATGGTGCGTTTTTCACGCGCGTGACTTGCAAAAGTAGAGCATGTCGAGATTTAAACGCGCATTAAAAAAAAAAAAAAAACGCGGGTGTGTGCGTGAAAAAAAATGCAAGTCTGAAAAGACCCATTGATTACAATGGGTCAGAGTGCAATGCAAGTTCTGCGCGTCAAAAGCACGCGCAGAAAACGCGCGTGAAAAACGCAAGTGTGAAAGGGGCCTAAGAGTTTGATATTGGAGGAGAATCTTCAAAAATTACTTAAAAGGCGTTTTCCCACAAAAGTTTGGCCCTATTGGCGAGAGATAGCGTGCGCTCAACCGGAGGCGCCATAATGTAGACTGATATGCTGCTGCATATCGGTACCCCTCAAGTTTGTGTGAATGAGCCCTTATTCTCAGCTTCGCGCATTTGCGTTCCCTGCCCCTTTCTCCTGCCAAAGATCCTGTGACAGCTAGAAAGGGTTCTGTGGTGGACACAGGAGCCCCTGGGGCTTATTTGCATTTTTATTTTTAAGAGACCTTTTAATTACCAAAAATAAACCATTAAAAGCTAAATGAAGAATAGTTCCCATTTCAGGTGGTACACGCCTGCGTGCAAGTACGTTTGGGCTAAAGGAAATCAACCACATGGATATAGATTTTTAACCCACACATTGGATGATCCTCATCCAAACCTGCAAATGTAGAAAAAAACTAAAAATAAAATTTAATAAAAATCCTAGTCCATTATTCATATGGGATATATGAAACACCAGAGGTTTCTGGCTGAGGGTGCATGTATATGTAGAATATGTGGTGAGGGACCTATGTAGTTGATGCAGCTCCTCCACCACTAGTTAATGCCGTCTATCAGCACAGAGCAATCTCATCATAGACTACTAGATGACCATTTCACACCCTTCCAAGGCCACACAGTAGCACTGGGAGCAGGTCTGCCTTCAATCATTGACAGAGGTCACGTCACACAGCTCAGAGCCACTTTATATTAATCCGACACGGATAAATATTGCCACATATACACACACTGCCCTTAAACCTAGATCTGTCACCCAGACTAACAGTAGAGGGTTATCCGGTTTCTGACATGTGGTTTCTTCCTCCAGTTACTACTAGACGCTGGTTACACACCCAGAGCGGGACAAGGACATGCGAGGCAACTTTCACTTTGAGTATAAAGAAAAAAAAGGCAGACATGACAGCTAGAGCCACCGGGACCAGGGACCCATCTGCTACAAACACTCCTGTCCCTATGGGACTGCATGACACGTGCTGCTACAGAAGAATACATGTATTATATTATGTGACCATACACAAACCTATAGAAAACACTCCTGAGATTAGGGGCAATGGGTGCTGAAGTATCAATCCATCAGCAGGGATACTGCACTGCTCAAACAAATTAAGGGAACACTCAAATTACACATCCAAGATCTGAATGAATAAAATACTCATTGAATACTTTATTATGTACCAAGTTGAATGTGCTGACATTCAAAAAAAAGGCAATGGCAATCAAATTTATTAACCAACGGAGGCCTGGATTTGGAGTTACCCACAAAATTAAAGTGAAAAAACCAACACACTACAGAGTGATCCAACTTTGATGTAGTGTCAGTAAAACAAGATAAATGGGGCTCAGTGTTGTGTGTGGCCTCCATGTACCTGTATGACCTCCCTACAACACCTCGGCATGCACCTGATGAGGTTGTGGACCTGGACTAAAGCATCTGCCAACTCTTGGACAGTCTGATGCGATGGGACGGTGGATGGAGCAAGACACGATAACCCAGATGTACTCAATCGGATTGAGATGTGGGGAACGTGCAGTCCGTAGCTTCAGTGTCTTCACCTTGTAGGAACTGCTGACACTCTAGGATTGTCCTGCATTAAGAAGAGCAAGGCCAACAGCACCAGCACATGGTCTCACATGTGGTCTAAGGATCACATCTTGGTACCTAAAGGCAGCCAGGCTACCCCTGGTGAGCGCATGGAGGGCTGTGTCGCCCTCCAAAGAAATGCCCCCCACACACCATTACTGACCCACTGCCAAACCGGTCATGCTGAAGGATGTTGCAGGTAGCAGATTGCTCTCCAGACAAGTGTGAACCTGCTTTCATCTATAGAGCACCAGACATGAATTTGCCGGTCCTGGTGTTCTCTGGCAAATGCCGTGTCTGCACGGTGCTGGGCTGTGAGCACAACCCCCATATGGATGTCAGAGCCTCATACCATCCTAATGGGGTTGGTTTCTTTGTGGCTGCTAGAGGTCAGTTTGCAGGGCTCTGGCAGTAGTCCTCCTGTGGAGGTAGTGTTCAGGAGACGAATTTTAAAATCGTGGCCAGGTGGTACCGAACCCCAGCAAAGTTGCATAAGATGTTCCCATCGGTGTCTGACACCTGCTGGAGGTGTAACGGGAGCATGGCTCCATGTTGCATATTTGGTGGTCCTGCCCTGGGGTCAGAGACTCGTGGGGAGCGGTTTTTGAACTCTGCAATAAGCTATGGTCAGGTACTGTTACACCACTTCCAGAGCTTGGTGTATTGTCTATGATCCCTGGCTCTATTTCAGCATTGAAGAAAGGCTTTCTGAGGCACCACATTGCCGCTACTCGCCAGATTATTCCCAGACTCCAGAAGTTAAGTGTTTGTCCGTCAAGGGCTCATTGGGCAGAAGCCCTGAACCACATCATGAGAATGGAGGAGATGAGAGCTATGGAGGGGCTGGCGGACTCGCAGATTGATAGATACACCAAGATTTGGTCCCCATGGAGCGATTTTTGCAGTTCAATGGAATTTGCCTCTTGGATAGCGGGAGGTACAAACTAAGCAGTAGATAACTTGGAATCAGGTTGATGAATCTTCGTACCCTTTTCCCTTTCCTTGTGTGCTCTCTCCCATTGCCGTCTCCTATCCCATCCCCAAACGTACTTTCCTTTGTCTTTATGCGTTTTAAGTGTTTAATGTGGTTAATGTTGTCAGTTCCCGTTACCTAGAAACATGAGCTTATATAACATTTTCTATATGCATCTCATATATAGAGGTAGCCTTTACACCAACATAATATTGTTTTGTTCATGACGAGACTATTCATACACAACCTAGCTGTGCCACTTGATGTAAGATATGTGTACTGCTACGGTTTGTACTTGATTCATTGGTATTACTTTGAACTTTGTCATCTACTAATTTCAATAAAGTTTATTTAACAGAAAGGTGGAGGTAGCGGTCCTGCTGCTGGGTTCTTACCCTCCTACAGCCTCCTCCACATCCACTGGTGTATGGGCCTGCCTCCTGGTAGCACCTCCAGACACTACGGTGAAAGACACAGCAAACCTTCTGCCCACAGCTCACATTAATGTGCCATCTTGGATGAGCTGCACTTCCTGAGCCACTTGTGTGGGTTCTAGAGTTATTTTACAACCACAGACCTGAAAGCAACAGCATTCACAATTGACCAACACATCAGCCAGAAAGCATTGGTACTGAGAAGTGGACTTGGTCCCCACTGCCAGAACCACTCTTTTTTGAGTGTCTTACCAATTGCCTATGAAATGGATTGCCAGTGTTGCTTCATGAGTGGACAGTTTGATGTCACATAAGTGTGATAAACACAATATAACTCCAAGTGTAAGTGTTTCCTTTATTTTTTTGAGCAGTGTATAATGGTGTGAATTAATGCTGTCAAACATCTACATACAAAAACGTTACTGTAGACCTATGTATTGTCGTCTGGGCCCATTCTGCTGCATCATCGGGACATAGAAGTGATGTAGTTGTAAGCTTGGTAATCACACCAACTATATCAATTATTGGCTGAAAAGTGGACAGTGAGAAGTTAGATCATTCCTCATGGTTTTCTAGATCTCTGCTTGCTGCGAGTCTACAGGAATCTTCAGGGTGTGCTCACATGTGGCGTTCAAAGCACATAAAAACATGTGTCAGGATGCAAAGTGTGAACGCATTCCCACTTGCCGTTTTGGCTGAGTCAGAACACATGTGTGTTTTCAAATGTTATGCGTTCGGCCCGATCACACTAGCGTTTTCAGTACAACACATGCAATTAACTGCAAACACGTTTGGGCTCACGCACGGCCCCCTATGCTAGCGCTGCACTTGAAATGTGTGGCCATACCCCAAAGCTAAATGCACACAACCCATTACCAAAGCCTTTGGTATGAAGCAAATGCCTATTCTGCAAATAATGGAGCAGGTCCTATTCCTGCTTAGAATTCCTCATCTACCGTCACGGACCTCAAACGCCTGATGCCACATGGGCCCACAGCCCACAATCAAGTTTATCCCCTCAAAGTGACCCTGTTGGATTTACTAGCCCAAAACTAGAATGGCAGAACTCAGCGTATCTACACTTCAGCGATTCTGATGGATAATGGACCAGGATGCTAGAAAAAAAAAAAAAAAAAACGACAACAAGTGCATACGACTCAAGTGTAGGGTGGCAATTACAAGAATAATTATATAAAGGTAGAGCACTCCCCCTTGTTAAAAATCTTTATTTTTGACCATGCAATATACCCAGGTATAAGCCGAGATACCTTAACACCAAAAAAAAAAAAACCTGCAAAAACACTATTGACTAGAGTACAAGCCAAGGGTAAGAAATCATTCGTCCCAGCCTCCCCCGCCTTTAAAGGGGGGGGGGGGGGGGGGGAGAAGAAAGGTGTACTCACGTTCTGACGCCCCCCAGAACTGTACTTTAGCCCAAGGCTACAATAAACAGCTATGAATAAGCGTCTGCAATGAAGCTTTATTGTTAATCCTGGTTCTTCTGACAACCCAACATTTTTAAAATCCAATTGTCACAAACCAAATAAAATTTGGCTGGGGTTACAATTATAAAAAATACAGTTCCGACTTACTGTACCAGTAGTTGTGATTGTTTCTTCTAGAGGGGTCTTATATCTCTAACAAGAATCACATCACCACAATGTAACAGGCAGTGCAGATCCCTCTTGATGGATTACATGAGTCACTTCTAGAACACATCCATTACAGCTCTGCAGAACACATTTCCAAAAATTACATTTTTTTTTTAGAAGGGTTACTACATAATGGAGATTCTCAGAAGTTCCAGCAGCTGCAGCTGCAGCCTCTGCCAAACAACCCAAGGCACAAAGTATTTTAATGTGCAATTTTGCATGATCCACAGGGATCAGAGGGCTCTTCTCACATGAAACATTGGGGGTCATGGTAGATTTCTGTAAAACCTATAAACGCACAAAGATGTTCAAGTCAATAGCTGTAGGTTGGATCACTCTAAAGCAGAAGAAATCGTTGTGGAAGATCAAGTGCTTGACAACAGAGGAAAACTGTCAAAATTGGTGCACTAGTGGGCACAGCCACACCAAATAGATTATTTTTATGACAACAATAGGAATGCCAAAGTGCAAGTTTAGTTTGAAAGCATCAAGAGTTTCAAGAGGGGCCAATATAGGAGTAAAATTTAATTTTGGAGCAGTCATAGGACATCCAAGGTTGGAGGAAACCACAGATAAGCCAAAGAGGGTCCCGTGACCCCTTAAAGATGGGTGCAAGTGCTGGTGACAAGGAGTAACAGAGCAATTAATCACCCCTGCCTTGGCCCCAAGAGCGGTTTCCAAAAGTTCAGAGTTTTCCCTGGAAAATGCCTTTAAGACAGATAATTCAAGCAAAAATATTTAATGGGCTCCATTATTGTCAAATGACAGGTGACAGTTCTGGGACTATTCATGGGGCAGATAGAGGCAGGAGGATGAAGTTTACCTGCCACCAAGCTACATGTCGGAACAGAATACACATTAGTGAGACTAACCAGGAGTGTATTAGTCCTGCTCTAGTTAAGCTGCCCCGTCCTTCATCAGGACCTGTGTGTGATAACAGGACGTTGAGGCGGCTGCCCTCCATACAGCGCTGAGTGCTAGCTCAGCATCCGCCCTCACCAGCACTTTCTAGAGAAGCTTTCATCTTCAATTGTTTTCCAGAGACCACAAGTACAGAGATTCCCCAATCTGACAAAACCTGCACCAGATGTCAGTAGTGCCACCTACTAAAGGCAGAACAAAGATGTAACACAACTACAATGACCTGCTGTACTTTCAGCCTTCTGACATCACTTGCAGGTATATTTTAGGTTCCCATCCCATGTCCGACTACAAGTCATTTCTGAATAATTGTGTTTCAATTAAAAGCTTGACTGGTGTAAGGGCAGTTCCTTTTTTATTGCATCAAAATGCATTGGAATTTCCATCCTTTGTTATATATATACCAAGAGTAACGGACACAAATCCACAGCAGGGATGGAGGATTTGCAGAAAAGTAATGTAATGATGGTTTCCACAGTACAGGCTGTCCCCTACTTAATAACACTCGACTTGCATACGACCCCTACTTACAAACGGACCTCTGGATATTGGTAATTTATTGTACTTTAGCCTTAGGCTACAATAAACAGCTATAACAGTTATCACTGGTGTATACAATTAAGTGTTAGTGTTAATCCTGATTCTAATGACAACCCAACATTTTTAAAATCCAATTGTCACAGAGACCAAAAAAGTTCTGGCTGGGGTTATAATGATAAAATATACAGTTCCGACTTGCATACAATTTCAACTTAAGGACAAACCCACAGACCCCATCTTGTATGTAACCCAGGGACTGCCTGTATATATAATCGTGGCATTAGTGAGACGTGTAGCAGGTGATAAAGAGAAGCCAATCTCCATACAAGTGACTGAGCCCTCCTCCGGCTACCTGTGTCCTGGGATAGGCATTATACAGAGGGAAACGAGGAATGGCTAAGCAAGTAGCACCATACAGGTATTGGCGTAATAGCTTGTAAATCTGCCATCAATTTAAGAGATGATCTCCTCTTTCAAGTATAAGCTCTAATAGTTTTACTAGATTATGTAGCCTCCATATTAAAAGGAAGTCTTAAAAGACAACATGGGTGCGGGTCCAACAGCAGGAATTACCACTAGTGTAAAGGACTCTGATCAAGTGTATGGGAGCAATGGAAACCTCAGAGTACCACCACTGAGGGTGCGGTCTTACCATGAGTTTGGCTGGTTCAAATCAGTTTCTTCATTTCTAGAAGTGTAAGCAGCTGTGAAAGTGTTAATAGCTACTTACACCTCCAGAAGTACAGAAAAACTGATTCAAACCAGCCAAACGAATGGTAAACATGCAATGCAAGTGTTTAAATATGCAAAAATACTAACCTGTAAGGGTGCGATTAAAGCAAGTAAAACACATGTAGTTGGCAATCCATTGGGAGGGCTTAAGACTCAAGGAAATTAAGGAAAGTGGCATCTACAGATCAAGAAAGGCTGAAGAGTTAACTTTAGGAACTCCTAGTTCTCCTCCAGTAACATTGTTAGGCCGGCGCCACACAGGCTCGGTAACGAGCCGCCTGTGTTTTGCGTTAATTTAACGCGAAACACCAGTGGCTCGTTCCCGATCGCAGGCGATTTTTTTGAAAAACGCATCCTTTTTTGACAAGTTTTAGCAATTATCTTAATTAAAACTGGTCAAAAACAGATGTGTTTTTTGACAGACTACTTAAAAACGGGTACAAAACACCATGTGTGACCACAGCCTTAGGGTGAAGACACACGTGGCGTTTTTAGTTAGTGCGTTTTCACATCATTAAAAACGCATGGTTTAAAAAACGCATGAGTTTATGAAAAACCAGTTTGAATTAAGATAATTGGTCAAAACTGTCAAAAACACATGCGTTTTTTAACGCATGCGTTTTTAACTATGTGAAAACGCACTAACTAAAAACGGCCCAAAAAACGCCACGTGTGTCTTCACCCTTACAGGAGTTTTATAGTTTAAAGACATACTATTAGACCGAAATCAACCGCCTGTCTGCAGATTATCCTGGTCTCGCAAACCAATCATATTACAAAAATTGGGAAAAACTGACAAAAACGTTCAAAAGTACAAGCATTTAACGGACTGAAAAATGCATGCTTAAAACCAGAATCAAAACGCTAACATGTGGCATCACCCGAAGGCTTAGCCCCATTTTTTTTGTATTCTGACTTGCGTCACTTCATAGGGTTATAACTTTTGAACACTGTTACTTATCAAAGCGATTACGTCTAGGATTACATCATAGACGCCATGTTACAGGCACTGCCTGCAGACAGCCCTGGGGTCTCTATTGGTTCTCAGGGCTGCCATGTCAACAACTGGCGCCCACCAAAGACAGCGTGGTGTAGAGACCCCCGAGATTTAAAGGGGTATTCTCATCTGGGCATTAACATTAAGTTTCATTAATCTGCCATATGTAAACATTTCTTCAAATGGATGTCATTAAAAAAAAAAATGTTCCTGTGTGAAGATAAAATTTCTCATAAAGCCATGTTGTCCCTTAGAAACCAGATAGCTTCCTCGGATACGGCCACCTCTGCTGGAGGGATTGCACAAAGAAACAAAAGGTTACTGTATATAAAATGTCCGGGAGTTACTACATGTCACACAGCCGTCCTGTGGTAATGATTGCTGAATCCTGGTGGTCCGGCAGGACTCTATAGCGCAAGTCTGGCCACCGCTGCCAGAGTGTGACGTGGTCGTATCCGAGGAAGCTATCTGGTTTCTAAGGGACAGAATAACTACATTTATGAGAAATTATCGTCACACAGGAACATTTTTTTTTTAATTAACATCCAATTGAAGAAATGTTTACATAAGGTAAATTAATTTAATTAAATGTAAATGCCCAGATGGGAATACCTTTATTCAAGTGACCACTGCAAAGTTTCAGCTCCCAGTGTCTGGAGTCTCTCAAGCCTTGGTATTGGTCATTTGTTTTTTGGATTGTTTTTGGAGTCAAAGTCCGAATACATTTACTTGCTGCAAGTGATACGTTTTAAAAAAACATTTGACAGTGGAGCCAAGAGGCGCTTGAATGATGTAGGCTCATTTGCATATTTTTATAGAGTCTTCCTGAAAGATGTTACTGTTCCAGAATAAAAGAAACAAGGTTTCAGGCTCTAGAAAAACAGAACCAACAAGTCAGGGCAGTCTACCCTGAGTAAATCTGATCATAGAAGTCCTTTAAAGTAATTTGTGACCCTCTTGAAGTGACTAGTCTATATTTTATAAGTTATTTTGTGTGTAGTGAAAGAAAATCCTCTTAAGCGCTGCTCCACAAAGCTATGAAATCAAGTGCTATCTGTACAACCGAGCACAGAATATCCGTGTACAAAGAATGCATGACCCCGTGACTGATGCCAAAGCATGATTCAACATTTTCCGAATAGGAAAACCCTTCACGGGACACAGGAATCCTACTCTTAACTCCAAATACATTGGGAAAGACCCAATGCAAGTACATACAGCAGAGCACCATCTGAGCACCCAGGTGAAGGCACAGCGCACTCACCGCTCCTCTATACAAGTCCACAATACTTCACACTTCTATGGAACATCAGTCCGCATAAAAACCTTCATGTCTTCCCAGTCATTGATTCATTGGGGAGATTTATCACATGTAATAATAATCTTTATTTATATAGCGCCATCAAATTCTGTGTACACCAGTTTTTTCAGCATACAAGTCAAGAAATAGTTCCAATCACTAGCGACCCCACCAGTAATTGCAATTAATACCCTCTGGAATGAAGAGTGCGTCCATAGATGATAACCCATCTATGAGAACGATTGGAGATCATCATTAAATTACTTTTATTAACAGTATAATATTAAGTATATAGAGTAGTACTCAAGTCCTAACATCCGGACACATGTTGGTTTGGATGCTGGTGGGGGGCCCTAGTCATGTGAAGAGCCATGGGACACAAGAGACACTTAATCCGCCACTAACTACATCATACACCGTCACAGGATAAACGTCCCCATTGAGTATGAAGGTTACAGTTCAGGGCACAGCTCTGAAGGTCTGAGGGTGCATGTGTCATATGACCAAGGGTGATGCCACACACGTTTTAAGTTGTGCGTTTTCAGATCGTAAATAATTCATGCGTTAAAAACCGCATGTGCTTTTTGAAAACGCATCCGTTTGACAGGTTTGACCAATTATCTTAATTAAAATGGGTCAAAAATGGATTTTTGACGGACTGCTTTAAAACTGACCGAAAACGGGCTCAAAACGCCATGTGTAGCATCACCCTAATGCTAGTTTCAGGTTATACCTAATCCACTAAACTGGGGACCCCCCCCCACCTTTACCTCGCAGGTAGAGCATGCTCACTGCCATGTCAGTATAAGGGTGATGGCACACATGGCGTTTTTAGGCCGTTTTTTAATTAGTTTGTTTTCAGATCGTAAAAAAAAAACAGACAAAAATGCATGCATTTCCAAAAAACACATGCATCTTTCAAAAACAGATGCGTTTTTTAAGATCTGAAAACACACTAAAAACGGCCCAAGAACGCCATGTGTGACATCACCCTAAAGCCTCACATGAACATGTGCAAGTCACAGGCTGCAAACTTGGCCAGGAATAGAATCTGCAAAAAGATTTGCAGCTTGGGCAATCGATTAGGGGCTACAAGACCCCTGTCCTTACCTCCAACACCTTTATCTAACATCTATTCATGGACTTATGGTCCAAAAACAGTCTATACAATATGGATGAGGGCTGTACACACTGCAGTTGCAGTGCATCAAGCCATCATGAATAATCTTTATTTACATAGCGTCATCATATTCCTCAGCGCTTTACAAATCGTAGGGGACATATACAAATATAACATTAAATTACAGAGTACAAACAGTCATATGGAACACGAGGAGTGAGGGCATGAAAGTCTTCTCTGCGCCCTCAAGCCTATTTGAATACTGAAGACATATCCTGGATAGTCCATCACCAGAATATAAATCAGATATTTAGTAGCCATGCTGGAGAATTGCAACTCTGCTCCAGTTCAAGTGGTTAGAAGGATATCTGCAGCACTTCAGCACGGCCGCTATATGTTCTGGCTCTTCAGTGTAGCTTCTGCCGACCAGAACACGGAAATAGGTGCAGGATTCGGGTGTTGAACACCACACACTTCCTCCTGACATGTACATTTTGTGGGCCACAAGTAGGGAAAGTATCCGCCAGTTGCAGTCGTCCGACATCAGCAGATGAATGTCGCTCACCATCCATAGGAAACGACTGCTTGCAACGCAAACGGTGCATCGCGACTATTTATTGGGCACATTATTGGAGTTTCTCTGGGCTCATACACACAGCTTTGGGATCCGTGGCCCTGTGTTTGAGCAGATCACCTGAGCCACAAAACTCAGAACAGATCCCATTCCTGCATAAGCAGACCTTACACACTGGTGACACGAAGGCCACAGAGCATGGACCACATACATTTGTATGCAGATAGGGTAAAGCTACACAAGATGTAGCTGCAACCAGGAACTTTGCGGCAACCTATAAGGGACAATCATAATTTCTCATCCCGTGCCACACAATATGGCAACTGCTTACAGAACAAGCCCTCGCCAACCCATCACAGGTATGCCCGTGTCAGAGGGCCTTATAGGGGTTGTACAAAGTTACAATTAGAGATGAGCAGACCTGAACTTTAGGTTCAGCAGCAGGGGCGGATTAAGACTGCAATGGGCTTTATGAATATCATCTTAGGGAATGCATCGCCTCAGTCTGCTCTCAGGACCTTCAAAGGTCCTGAAATGGCTCAAGTATTGAGTGCAGGAGCAGATGTACAAGGATTTCATGGCTGAAGGTCCCTCTCAATATAGAGTTTGATGGGCGTTTAGGTAGCCATGGGTACCAAGCTACCACCCAAATCGCTTACAACACAGCCCACCACTGTTCGGCAACTCCATGCAACTTTACAGCTAGGCATGGCTGTGATTGGCCTGGTGTACACATCCGGTCAATCACAGCCATGCCTAGGTGCTATGGCCATAAAGCGGAGACACCAAACTTAAAGTTCAGGTCCGCTCATCACCAGTTACAATCTTAACATTAAGTGTATGACAGCCGAGACCCCCGATGATCAGCGGAACAGGGGTCACATTCTCACCAACTGATGGAGCGGCAGAGTGAGCAAGGGTCCCGCTGCTCCATTCAATACCATGAGAGTGCTGGAGGCAGGCGAGCTCAGTGCTCACACATCTCTTATTCTAACTTTAGATGGTAGCAAATAGTGCAGTGATGGGCCACATGCATCCAGTTACAGAGAATAAGATCTCCGGGGTCCTGGCAATCAGATGGTTACCCACTTCATGGACAATTGTAAAGACTGCACTACATGGCATAGTATGACCAGACACTACACGAGAGGGGGATCCTGGGACCAGTACAAGTTATACAATCTATGTACAAGGTTACATAACGATCCCTATAACCTGGGACAGCAGTGTCATAGCTGGACATGCCCTTTAATTACAGGCATAACCACACATGCCAGCAGGAAGGAGGTGGCACATCCTGCCCCGTGGGGAATCAGTTTTCCCCTGACAGTAATGGAGGAAGTTTGAGCAAGTCTGAGGCTCAGACCTGGGGCACATATGCAAATGCCCAAACTCTTACACACTGCGGGTGTGAGGCAGTGCCAGCTGTGCCATAGCTGTGCCCACTGCATACACAACACACCGCGTATCACATATGGTGGAGATTACTTCAAGGGCTGCTCCGCTTCCTGCCAGGATGGTGGTGCCGGTACATGGCATCATGCTGACGTCACGCCCCCCACTGACTGCCCCCAAATACAAAGTAGTGTTACACCCAGCACCCACCACAAACGTCACCCGGACGTCATGACGGGCACCAGCCTCTTACCCAGAAGCGCTCGCTGCCGTCATAGCTGCAGAAGGTCTCCATGCCGGGGCGGCGGGAGGCTCCACCGGGGGGAGGGAGGGGGTAGCCGGCTCCGGGGCAGCTCAGGGAGACACAAACAGCAGATCTGCTACATAACAGCGCGTCGCCTGCCACTGCCGGCTCACAGGCTGCTGATTGGACGACTCCCGGCCGCTCTTATCTGGGAGCGGAGCTGATTGGCTAAAGCGCGGCGTTTTACTGCTCGCTCATTGGCTGCACATCACGCCGAGCGCCTGGTGACGAAGGCAGAGAATGTCTCGTGTTACCCGGCCGCAGAGAGGGGCAGGTGTCCCGCGGTGTGACAACCTGTGTGCCGGTCTCACTGCCCTGAGCGGGGGTCACCAGCTACTAAAGGGGAGGCTCAGGCTGCGTTCACACGGGGCATTTACACTGCGTCCTGAACACACAATACAACAGCTGTGGAGAGGAGATTTGCCTAATAACCTTGCTGTTACGTTAATGAAATACCCAATCGCGTTCATTAAACGTTAACAATGGGGCACATTTACTTATTCGGTACGTTCGCGATCCCTGATCCGAAGAGGATGAAGTCCGGCGCGTGCGCCCGAGATCCTGTGTCGCTTCCCTGCTCAGGTCCGCTGGAGTTCACCTTCTTCTTCCCGGTGTATGTGAATTCATGTCTTGCAACACAATTTGACATGTTAAATCCCGCTCGTTGTCCGCGTAAAAGCCGGCGCCCATGCGACACAATCCCCGACGCGATCCCCGAAAACGTTGGACAACCCGACTGAAATACGGCTGTGGGCCATTAGTAAATAAGCCCCAATACGTTAAGTTACGTTCAGGAATGGATGGAGAAATAGCACCTCTCACTCATAGTTCTCACCCACTATAATCCGTACCTGCAGGAGGCCTTCATTCTAGTAGTTACATGAAAGTATTGCTCTCTAATTGGGGCGGTAAAAAACTTTGGTGGTCGTAGAAGTTCATTCACACGCCAGTCTGCTGGGACGTATATGCGGCAGCAAATCTGCGGCCGCATATACGTCCCTATAGACGGATATGGCGGCACGGCGGCGGTACACGGTAGTTACACTGGGGTTTCCCCTGTTAGTTACAGCCGGCACCGCGTGTTTTCCTATGCCGATTCAGCTCAGATCTAGAGGTGAACCGGCATCAGCTCTGCGTCCGATATATCGGACGCTGAGCGTTATGTCACTGTGCTCACATCCGATATATCGGACGCACAGCGCTAAGAGGTTAATGACCCCCAAAGTTTCTTTATGCAACAGACTTCCAACACAGCAATGTGTAACCTGTCGGGTCCATGAGGTAGCCAATGTAATTGATAGACTACCCGCGGCAAAATGCTGCCTCTAAAAGGGTCTGCAATCTGCCGCCTGAGGTGTGGGCTGCTCAGCGACCCCCCAACACCAATATAGTGAAAAAGGAGATAAATTTTGTTTGTTCCCTTCTCAGTCCTGTGGTGTGCCCGGCCTGTAGATTATTGCCACATATGGGGTATTGCCGTACTGGGGACAACCCACAGAATGATTTTTCTAAAGTGGCATCAGTTGGGAAAAATACATTTAGCACTAAAATGCCATTTTTGAGAAATGGCCATTTTTACTCTGCACCATTCACTTTGTATAAACTTTCATCCAGCACCTGGGGGATTACATTGCTCACTACAGCCCAAGATGAATTCTTTGAGGGGTGTAGTTTACAAAATTGTGTCATCTTTGGGGGTTTTCTATTGTACTGGTACTTTAGGGGCTCTGCAAGTACGTTGTGGTACTTAAAATATTTGTAGCCAAACTGACCTGCCATAAACCCAATACACTTACTCCGTTCTGTAAATTACTGTGTGCCAAAAGCAGTTGACATCCACAAGTTTTTTTGTGTTGCCAATTCCCCATTTGGCTTATACTTGTGTATATAAAAAAAAAACTGATGCCCACCATTCTTATGCCCCGGGCAGGTTTTTTTCTTACTTCATTTAAGCTGGCCATATACTACAGGAGGCTGGCCATATATTACAGGGGGTTGCTCTATACTACAGGGGGCTGGCTATATACTACAGGGGCCTGGCCATATACTACAGGGGGCTGGCTATATACTACTCGGGCTGGCTAGATACCACAGGGCGCTGGCCATATACTACAGGGGGCTGGCTATATACTACAGGGGGCTGGCTATATACTACAGGGGGCTGGATATATATCACAGGGGACTGGCTATATACCACAGTGGGCTGGCTATATACCACAGGGGGCTGACCATATACTAAAGGGGGTTTGCTATATACTAAAATTTGCGGGCTATATACTAAAGGGGGCTGGCTATATACTACAGGGGGCTGGCCATATACTACAGGGGGCTGGCCATATACTACAGGCGGCTGGCTAGATACCAGCGGGCGCTGGCCATGTACTACAGGAGGCAGGCCATATACTACAGGGGGTTACTATATACTACAGGAGGCTGGCTATATACTACAAAGGTTTGGCTATAAACTACAGGGGACTGGCTATATACCACAGGGAGCTGGCTATATACTACAGGGGTCTGGCCATATACTACAGGGGGCTGACTGGCTATATACCACTGGGGGCTGGCTATATTCTAGGGGGGGCTGGCCATATACTAAAGGGGGTTTGCTATATACTAAAGTTGGCGGGCTATATACTAAAGGGGGCTGCCTGGCTATATACTACAGGGGGCTGGCCATATACTAAAAGGAGCTAGCTATATACTACAGGGAGCTGGCTATATACCACAGGGCTCTTGCTATATACCACAGGAGGCTTGCTATATACTACAGGGGCCTGCTATATACTACAGGGGGCTGGCTATATACCACAGGGGGCTTGCTATATACCACAGGGGGCTTGCTATATACTACAGGGGGCTTGCTATATACTACAGGGGGCTGGCCATATACTACAGGAGGCTGGCCATATACTACAGGGGGTTGCTCTATACTACAGGGGGCTGGCCATATACTACAGGGGGTTGCTATATACTAAAGTTGGTGGGCTATATACTAAAGGGGGCTGGCTATATACTACAGGGGGCTGGCCATATACCGCAGGGGGCTTGCTATATACTACAGGGGGCTCGCTATATACTACAGGGCGCTGGCCATATACTACAGGAGGCAGGCCTTATACTACAGGGGATTGCTATATACTACAGGGGGCTGGCTATATACTACAAGGGGCTGGCTATAAACTACAGGGGACTGGCTATATGCTACAGGGGGCTGACTGGCTATATACCACTGGGGGCTTGCTGTATTCTATAGGGGGCTGACCATGTACTAAAGGGGGTTTGCTATATACTAAAGTTGGCGGGCTACATACTGAAGGGGGCTGGCTATATACTACTGGGGGCTGGCCATATACTACAGGGAGCTAGCTATATACTACAGGGAGCTGGCTATATACCACAGGGCTGGCTATATACTACAGGGGGCTGAACATATACTAACGGGGGCTGGCTGGCTACATACTACTTGGGGCTGGCTCTATTCCAGTGGGGGCTGAAAATATACTATAGGGGTCTGGCCATATACTCCATGGGGTTGCTATAAACTAAAAGGGATGGCTAAATACCACGGGGGCCTGGCCATATACTACAGCGGGCTGCTATATACTACAGGTGGCTGGCCATATTCTGCAGGGAGTTGCTATATACTACAGAGGGCAAGCTATATACTAAGGGGGCTGGCTGGCTACTGAAGGGGGCTGGCTGGCTGTATGCTGAACAGGGCTGGCTAGTATAATACATGGGGCTGGCCATATACTCCAGGGGGCTGGCCATATACTACTCGGGACTGGCTATGTACCACAGGAAGCTGGCCATATACTAGAGGGGGCTGGCTATATACTAAAGGGGGCTTGCTGGCTATACACTAAAGGGGGCTTGCTGGCTATATACTAAAGGGAGTTGTCTATATACTACAGGGGGCTGGTTAGATACTACAGGGGGCTACCTAGATACTACAGGGGGCTACCTAGATACTACAGGGGGCTGGTTAGATACTACAGGGGGCTACCTAGATACTACAGGGCGTTAGACATATATTAAGCATCTGTGAACAAGCAAGCCCCTCCTAAACCCTTTTTTTTTTGCATTCCAAGATGCGACACAAGTGCTGCGTGTGAACTCGACCAAAGAATTGATCAACAGTACCATGCCATTGCTAGGCTTCAAGCAGGATGTTCTCATACGAAAGTTGCCGATGAGCTTAGAGCATCACAGCAGTTTAAAGAGTCACTAAAATGCATAGTTGATGTCTATTGGGCAGATCCCAAATTGATGGCCACTTCAATGTGAACAATGCTCTGTGGAACCGGATGATGAATAGCACACAGTGTAACGTCACAGCATTCAAAACTGTTTACATCAGCATGGACTGCATACAAGACAAGGTACCTGACCACATAACCAGGCATGGGCCAGGGAGCATCTAAGCCGGACGAGGAACCAGTAGCCATAGTACTGTCCAGTAATGGAAATCAATTCACACTGAGTAGAAATGATGGAGATTTAAAGGAGAGCACTATTGTCACAATCTCAGGGGATAAACAGTGGACTCCCTGGACCACCGCGGGAGATAACACCCGGGAGCGGAGTTTAAGTGGTCTCCTGTTCTTTGCCAGAGCCCGCTGCAAAGCGGGATGGTCTTGCTGCGGCGGGAGTCACCAGGTCGCTCCGCGGGTGCGACTAGGCCTGCGGTGGCAGCCAAGGTAGGGACACGGGGACCACAGATGGCAGGCAGGACCACGGATGGCAGACAGGTCCACGGATGGTAGGCAGGACCACGGATGGCAGGCAAGTCCACAGATGGCAGGCAGGACCACGGATGGCAGGCAGGACCACGGATGGCTGGCAGGACCTCGGATGGCTGGCAGGACCTCGGATGGCTGCTGGATTTCCGGAGCGCCACAGGATACCAGGACCGCCACAGGATACCAGGGCCGCTACAGGATACTAGGACCACCACAGGATAACAGGACCGCCACAGGATAACAGGACTGCCACAGGATAACAGGACTGCCACAGCATAACAGGACCACTATAGGATACCACGGAACACGGGAAACCGGGAACATGGGGGCGTCTGGAAACGCTCAGGAAGGCTTTCTCAGAAGAATGAGCTGAAGATCCGGCAGGGGATGCTGGCAGTCGCCAGGCTATATAGCTGAGCCAGGAATGCATAAGGAGGACGCTGGCCCTTTAAGGCTGGAGAAGTCTGCGCGCCCCCTCTAGTGGCAGGGCACGTGACTGCATGGAAGAAGCATGCGGTCTACATGCTGGAGCAAGAGTGCAGGCCTGAGGAGAGGTAAGTGAGGGCTGGGGGAGCAGGGACCGCAGCAGCAGGCACGGGTACACCCTCAATCCGTACCGAGGATCGCGGGTTTAACCGTGACAGTACCCCCTCCCTTAGGGCCCCTCTTCTCTTCTTCTTCAGCCCGCTGTTCTTTCTTCGCCTCCTCCAATTCTTCTTGGTGATGAGACACCTTAGGAGGAGAGAAGGCACCGGGAAGACTTGGGAAGCCGCAGGCTGGGTCGGCTCTAGGCACACCGGAGTGGCCTCAGGGGAGGCCGGTGGAGACTCTAAAGCGGCCTCAGGGGAGGCTGGTGGAGACTCTAGAGCGGCCTCAAGGAAGGCCGGAGCAGCCGTGGGAAACTGCAAAGTCTGGGGCTCCACTGGAACAGCCATGGGAAGCTACAGAGTCTGGGGCGCCACTGGAGCAACACTGTCAAGCTGCGGAGTCTCAGGAGCAGCTGTGGGAAGCTGCGGAGCCACGGGAGCAGCTGCGGAGCCATGGGAGCAGCTGTGGGAAGCTGCAGAGGCTGGAGAGTCTCTGGAGCAGCTGTGGGAAGCTGCGGAGGCTGGAGAGTCTCTGGAGCAGCACTGAGAAGCTGCGGAGGCTGGAGAGTCCCGGGACACACTGGGAAGCCTGTGGAGGCTGGAGAGTCTCTGGAGCAGCACTGGGAAGCTGCGGAGGCTGGAGAGTCTCTGGAGCAGTACTGGGTAGCTGCAGAGGCTGGAGAGTCTCTGGAGCAGCACTGGGAAGCTGCAGAGACAATGGAGCAGCACTGGGAAGCTGCAGAGACACTGGAGCAGCTCTGGGAAGCTGCGAAAGCTTGGGTACCACTGGAGCAGCTGCGGGAAGCTGCGGAGACACTGGAGCACTTGCATGAAGCTGGCGGAGACACTGGAGCAGCTGCGGAGAACACTGGAGCAGCTGCGGGAAGCTGCGGAGACACTGGAGCAGCTCGTGAAGCTGCAAACACTGGAGCAGCTCTTGGAAGCTGCGCAGGCATTGTGGCGCCGCTGGAGTCACTCTGGGAAGCTGCAGAGATACTAGAGCAGCTGCAGGAAGCTGCGGAGACACTGGAGCAGCTCTGGGAAGCTGCAAAGGCTTGGGTACTGCTGGAGCAGCTCTGGGAAGCTGCGGAGGCATGGGCGCTGCTGGAGCAGCTCTGGGAAGCTGCGAAGGCTTGGGCGCTGCTGGAGCAGCTCTGGGAAGCTGCGGAGTCACTGGAGCAGCCCTGGGAGGCAGTGGAGACACTGAGGACACCGGGACCAAGCTGGACAGGTGAGGTAGCCAAACTTGAGGTGGTTCAAACCTGGACCGGATTTTTGCCAGGAACCTGGTATGGGAGACCATGTCCGGATCACCACTATACAATAGAGGGGTAGCCCAGGCCAGGGCCTCTCCAGAGAGCAGACAGTAGATGAACGCCACCTTAGAGCGTTCGTTATGGTACTGGGAGGATAACAGTTCAAGGTGCTGCGAGCACTGGGAAATAAATCTCTGGCACAATTTGGGGTTGCCATCAAATTTGTCCGGCAAAAAATTTTCGGGTCCAGTCTCTACTGCCAAAAAACATTGCGGGGTGACTGAAGCAACGGGAGGAGTCGTGGGAGCCTGCTGCTGGGAGGCAATCATCCGAAGAGTGGCAGCAAGTTTGTCCAAGAGTTCCGGGCGATGGTGCTAGGGAGGTCACCCAGTAGCAGGTACGGATCGTCGACACAGTCCATGGCTTTTGCAGGAAACAAGACCTTGGCGGAGTCCATGGCCGGATCTTACTGTCACAATCTCGGGGGATAAACAGTGGACTCCCTGGACCACCGCGGGAGATAACAACCTTAGCCGTACACGGGAGCGGAGTCTAAGTGATCTCCTGGTCTTCGCCAGAGCCTGCCGCAAAGCAGGATGGTCTAGCTGCGGCGGGAGTCTCCAGGTCGCTCCGCGGGTGCGACTAGGCCTGCGGTGGCAGCCAAGGTAGGGACACGGGGACCACGGATGGCAGACAGGACCACGGATGGCAGGCAGGTCCACGGATGGCAGGCAGGACCACGGATGGCAGGCAGGACCTCGGATGGCAGGCAGGACCACGGATGGCTGGCAGGACCTCGGATGGCTGGCAGGACCTCGGATGGCTGCTGGATTACCAAAGCGCCACAGGATACCAGGACCGCCACAGGATACCAGTACCACCACAGGATACCAGGACCGCCACATGATAACAGGACCGCCACAGGATAACAGGACCGCCACAGGATAACAGGACCACTATAGGATACCACGGAACAAGGGAACACTGGAAACCAGGAACACGGGAACACCACGGAACATGGGAACTCGGAGGCGTCTGGAAACGCTCAGGAAGGCTTTTTCCTCAGAAGAATGAGCTGAAGATCTGTCAGGGGATGCTGGGAGTCACCGGGCTATATAGCCGAGCCAGGAATGCCAGAGCCAATAAGGAGGACGCTGGCCCTTTAAGGCTGGGAGAAGTCTGCGCGCCCCCTCTAGTGGCAGGAGCACGCGACTGCATGGAAGAAGCATGCAGCCTACACGCTAGGAGCAATAGTGCAGGCCTGAGCTAGGAGGGGTAAGTGAGAGCTGGGGGAGTGGGGACTATGCATCTGTCTCTATTTTCTTGTTACTCTGTATCCCATAACCACAATGTCCTGAAGGCTGCGGCCTCAGCAAACAAATAGTCTAGCACTGAACAGCCCAAGACGTTGAACAGCTGTAACTTATCCCTGAAAGTGATCCCTTGTGTTTGGTGCACAAATAAGGAGGAAACGTGCATGGATCGTCTTTTTCGTTTTTGAGCTCCGGTCACAAAAGAGTTTTTTCAACTGGCTGTAAATGTGTAAGATCGTATGACAATATAAAAGCTATTGAGACATTTACCTTTTTTTGTGGGGGTATACCCACCACTGTTGTTGGCTCTCAATAAATTGAGAAAATCATCATCGCAAGTTCTACTTAAATGTCCTACTTTCATGATCAATGCAGTCAGGGCCAGCGTTAGGAGGGGGCAAACTGGGCATTTGCCCAGGGCCCCTAGTCCTAAAGGTCCCCCTGCATGTGGGCTTTTGTGGGAAGAAAATATATTGCTCTCGTAATACCCCTTGGTTGAATTCCCAGGTGAAGATGCTTATCATCTGTCTAGTTATCTATCTCCTATAATTTGCTTATTTCCTATATATATGTCTATCTATCTAACCATTTATCTATCCAGCTTTCAGTCTATTAATCTATATATTTTCTATCTACCTATCTCTTTATCTATCAATCGATCTCTCTTCTACTGTATTTATCTTTCATATCTATCTCCTATCATCCATCTAGCTATCAATATATAAACTACTATTTCTGCATCTATAAATCTATCATCTATCTATAAATTTATATTATTTTTCATATTTATTTTCTATCATCTATCTACCTATTATCTGTCTATAACCTATAAAATTCTCCTACATTCCCATATTACTGATACTTACCCTACTACTGTTTGTAAACTACACAGTGTTATCATTGTGTAGGACTAAAGGAGCCTCTTACTGACTGTTCATGAAATTGTTTTATTTTAGGGCCCCACTTTTGTGAGTAGTGTATATAAATGAAAAATTACAGCAGCATCTGCCAAAAAATCTACCAAATCATGAAGATGCAACATGAGAAGTCACAAGTGACCTGTACAGCACTACCACATGGAAACTGCTGATTATCATGAACATGAGATGCCTGGTAAGGATTAGTAAAGGAGGGAACATGTGATAAATTACAAGTTTTTTTCCCAGGGCCATCCACCTCTAAGTTAAGCTCAAATTGGCGGTCAAGGTAACATACAAAGATGATCAAATGCTCCATCTTGTATGCACCATGTTACGTCACATCACGTTACTTGTTCTGTTTTGAAATGATTCTCCCAATGCTGCATGATTATGCATACACACCACACTGTAAAACTGTAGAAAAAATGCGGCAGAATCAGGGCAAAACCTGAAGGGAAAAAGAAAAATGCCCCTATACCACAGAAAAATCATAAGAATGAACAAATCCGAAAGGTCTACTGCTTTGGGATAATTTACAATAAGGTCAAATATTAATATAAATATATTTCAACAATTAATACACCAAACACATAGATACCAATGACTGTGCCGCACATATAAATATTTACCAGACATGGATAAAAGGCACATAATAATATCCTGCACATATAAATATATACCAAAAATGAATATACTACAAGCATAAATATATATCGGCAGTAAATAACCACATAAATATATACTAGCATTAAGCATACTGCACATCAGGGCTGCACTGGGGCAAGGACCTCACTTACTGTAGCCACTGTTTCCTTCCATTTCTTGGTTGACCTGGCTCGTCCCATTCTTTTTCCTGTAGTCTCCTCATATTTGCTTATCCTTCTCCATCAGATAGAGAACATCATGGCAACTTCTCCCGGCCATGACTTATCACTGCAGAAAATTGCCAGCCGGGTGACTGCTGCCTCTGGAGAACATCTCCAAACTCTGTCCCTAAGAGTGCACCACAACGTGCCCCCTGCATACATAGATAAAGCTCAATGATCCAGGTGCCGTCGCCTACTAAGCAACGGCATCGGCACCTGGGCCGGACAATGGGCACAGGCAGTGGTAGTTTTGCTGCCTGCGTCCAGTGATCAGTGATGTGTACGTCTAAAGACTAACACCACTGACCACTACTGAAGGCCGGGACGGCGTGCATAGATTGGCGAGCCGATCGCCTACCTCTTATCCTGGCCCTGGGCCTCTAGAAGCCCAGAGCACTCACACCCTACCCCCCTGGTAGCTTCGCCACTTCTACTACCCCTGTAATTATGCCCCTGTTGTATAATGATTGACAGGTACAATGGTCAGACACACCTTCAGTGAGGAATTTAGGAATAACGCTGCCTGCATTAGAAGCCTGGAAATAATAATAATAATCTTTATTTATATAGCACAATCATATTCCGCAGCGCTTTATAAATCATAGGGGACAAATACAAATATAATAAAATATGACAGAGCACAAAACATTCATATGGAACAAAAGGAGTGAGGTCCCTGCTCGCAAGAGCTTACAGTCTGAGAGCAAGAGCCAGCTTGGCTCTGCTGCTTGGGCAACAATCTATGAAAAAATTGTGCCAAAATCCGATCGCATGCGCCAAAACACCCTGTTAAATGCGCTGTAAATTGGAAATAGTCGGGAAACCAGACGGAAATGCGGTCCGCGGACCCTTAGTAAATGTGCCCTGATGTGTAAAATCCCCACCATACCCCTTTCCCTAAAACTGATATAAAAATAAATAAACAGTAAAAATCAAAAACATTTTAGTTATTGCCACGTCCCAAAAGTTCTGATCTATCAAAATATAATAAAGTTTTTTTCCCGGCGTTACACCTCGTAATGGAAAATAGCGCCCAAAGTGGAAAATGCCACTTTTTGTCATTTCAAAAAAATTTATAAAAAGTGACCATAAGCCCGTACAGTCCTTAAAGGGGTTATCTGGCTGTTAAAAAATACTGAGGGCCGGGCTGGGGTGGGCTAGTTAAACATAAAAAACTTGTACTTGCCTCCTCTGGTGCCGCCAATGTCCCGCGCCTCGGTCCCTTCGATCCGTGCCCCAGTTTGTTTAAAGGGGCACAGAAGCCGCGAACAGGGAGCTTCCGGTCCGCAATGTGGCCGGCTCCTCCCATCCGTCCCTATCTCTCAGCATTGTAAGCGCTGGGAGATGGTGTCGGATGGGAGCTTCCGGCCGACCAGAAGCTCATGAGACTGACCGCGGCACGGGAGATTAGCAGCGCAGGACGAGGTAAGTACATGTTTATTATGTTTAACTAGCCCACCCCAGCTAGTTAAAACACCCGGATAACCCCTTTAAAATGGTAGCATTGAAAATGACACCGCACACAGCCCTGTATACCTAAGTATGAAAAAATTATTTGCGCAGGAGGTTGTAATTCTGGTAAAAGTATGAAAACATTATAAAACCGACCCGAAGAATAAAGTAGATATGTCATTTGAGGTGCACAGCGAAAGCCGTAAAATCCAAGCCCACAACAAATGGCGAAAATGCACTTTTTCACCAATTTCACTGCATTTGGAATTTTTTTCCCACTTTCCCGTACATGGCATGGAATATTAAATATGAAGTCCTCATACAAGCCCTCTGCATGGAAAAAATAAAAAAGTTATGGATTTTTTAAGGTGTGGAAGAAAAATTAAAATGCAAAAACGAAAAAGGGCCTGGTTGTTAAGGGGTTAGTTGCATATTTCTATCCCTTGTTAAGGCTGCATGTCACACTACTACCATGTGGCTGAATTAGGACACTACAGTGCATTATTATTATTTGAATCAAATATCAAAGGACAGTTTGTAATCTGAAAGGGTTTATCCTGTATTTATGTTAAAAGTATCTTCCTGCGAGCTTTCAGGCTAATGATTGGCTTAGCTGGCACCATAGAAAGTTTCAGAACAGAGAGACTATATATTTACTTTGTGTCTGGACTTCGGGCTCTTTAGTGTCTCACTCTAGAGACTGCACACTGCTGTACAATTGTTGTGCTGCTAATGCAGCAGATCCCACCTGACTCCTTAGCAGATTCCTCCGAGCGAAGTTAACCACTGGTCTACACTGATGATCCTGCACTTCTTCGGTGGTCACTATCGCCTTACAGCCAGCCAATCTACAACCCAGCTAGCCCCCTAAAGGAAGGCGTTATGGCTAGCCTGCTGTTTTACTGATGTTACAAGCCTGCTAATAAAAGGAACCGTGAGTTGTTAAGAATCTCCGCTCCTCTCTGTGTGGCCTCCCACTTAACATCTGCCACCGAATTACCTAGGGAGTGTCCCAGTGGGGATACCTTCTGCAGACATTGCCATTTCCTCTTCTTGCTTCTGACCTGCATCCCAGGTGGGTATGGATGAGTCCTACAACGGACCCCTAGTAAAACCTGCGACCTGGCCACCATCCTAGCGATCCACTCTGGGTTCTAGTTCCTGCTGCACCTGCATGCTCTCGGGAATGTTGCACAGACAGTCAGTACAGAGAAGGGAGCTGGTTAACTGAGGAAATCAGGATATCATTCTATCTATGCAAATTGCTTTTGCAGGCTACCTTAGCTGTTTAATAATTGATCGACCAATTAATCAATTTCAGTTTCCCAGCCACTTCTAAGGGTGGTAGCACACGTGGCGTTTTTAGTCCGTTTTTGACCGTTTTAGTTGTGCATTTTCAGAACGCATCCGTTTTTGACAGGTGTTACCAATTATCTTGGATTTTTTACAATCTAAAAACAGCCCAAAAATGTCCTAAAAACGCCACATGTGCCATCACCCTAAGAGGGATACAAATTCTTGGGTCAAATGATGGGTCAGTGTTATCTATATAGAGGTCATTGTACAGGAGGGGGGATAAGCTGTGACATCATCTATTGTCAGTACTGATGTAATCATGGGTCAGTGTTATCTATATAGAGGTCATTGTACAGGGAGGGGGAGGAGATAAGCTGTGACATCATCTATTGTCAGTAGTGATGTAATGATGGGTCAGTGTTATCTATATAGAGGTCATTGTACAGGGAGGGGAGGAGATAAGCTGTGACATCATCTATTGTCAGTAGTGATGTAATGATGGGTCACTGTTATCTATATTGAGGTCATTGTACAGGGAGGGGGATGAGATGCCGCTTGGTTCCGACCCCTGGTGGCAGATGAACCAGCCACCTGTCGGCGCTAACTCTTCCCTAGATCATTAGCACTGCCCATAATTTACAGAGGCCACACGAATACGAAGCTTTGAGATTTGAGGAGTAAGCCTGCATACAGGATTTGACAAAAATATAAACGTATAGACAGCACGATATACAGTAGTCATTTCACATAGCTGCAAAAGCCTAGTAAAAGGTTAGTACAAGCTAAATGTATAGTGATCATTGCTATATTTGTGTAAACATCTCATTGGCATTAAATGGCACAATGAGGACATGGCTTGTATAAACGTTGCATAACGATAAATAACATAGTAGCAAAAGTAAGAAGGTACTTTTCCAGTAAAAGGAAAGCAAAGTATGCATTATAGCTATAATAGTCCTTTTTCACTACAAAGCAAACATTTTGACTAAAAGTCTTTTAGAGTTCTCTGCTACGTTAGAGTCCATTCTCTGGGTACAATCCTTGAGGAAACGCGGCGTTGCCTTGATTCATAGCATGGAAACAGGGGCGAACAATCTCCTCTGTGATGAGGGGCACAGTCCTTAGTAAAGAGTAGTTGCATTCAGCAGAGATGGGCACTTTTAAGCACAACTGGGGAGAAGTCCAGCATTGTTTCTGGCTTAAGAATAAATAAATAAATAACAGTTACTGGGAGAAAAGCAATATCATAGTCATTTTTACACATCAAAGTGTACAAATTTAGGGCTACAGACCTTGCACTGGTCTCCCTCTGAGATCTGCGAAGAACCTGCTGCATGGATACCTCTGGTTCTTCACTGTCGTTCTCACCAACAGGAACTGGAACAAAGAATTCAGGTACCTCATAATCAAGCAGGGCAACAGGTGAACACTGTCCATGAGCATCTTGTCTGGACATCCATATGGTAGAATGAAGCTTTTCCACAGGGCCGCTGCAGTGGTTCTGGTGGTAAGGTCCTTAACTGGCAATGCCACCACAAAGTTGGTGTGATGATTTATGATCATAGCGTAGCATAGACATGACTGGACCGCCTTGGCTCCAACATCACCTGATCTAGGACCAATGGAGCCCATTGGTTATGTCGCTTGGGATACAATGACCAGACTTCCTGCCACCAAAATGGGTAGATCTTAATCAGCTGGTAAGGGTTCCACCAAGGCCTATAAGTCTTGACGCTGGACACCTATGCAGGCTCGGCACCATACCAACGTCTCAGTCCCGGGTTGCAGGCGGTCAGGCTTTGATTGCAAATTTCTCCGTCATGGCCGGCAACCTTTTGTTGCGCTACCAGGACTTACATCGTTTCTTTAATTGCCTTCCAGGAGTCTCAGGTATCTCCAGTCTCGGGTATCGGCACCGCATCCAGTCACAGGCCCTGGCAGAGGTGGTTGAAGGTGTCCTCCAGGCTCCATGCATAGTCCTACAGGGTGCAGCCCTGGGTAACACAGAAGCTGCCCAAGTCCGTGGAAGGTGATGAGGCTATTGTGGTCCCTGCGCTGGAAATCCGCCCTGAGTTCCTGCAGCCGTCGCTCCACCTTCCTCCTCCCCCAGATCTCCACGATGTGCACCAACCTGTACTAACACGAGGATCAAGGCCTGGGCCTCGTCTTGTCGCACCATTGCAGAGCTGGGGTCCTGGGTTCAAATCCAATCCAGGGCAACATCTGCAAAGAGTTTGTATGTTCTCTCCGTGTTTGTGTGGGTTTCCTCCGGATCCTCCGGTTTCCTCCAACACTCGAAAATATACTGGTAAGTTGATTAGATTGTGAGCCCCATGGGGAAAAATATGTGTGTATCTGGTGTACCAATTTATATATGCTCCATGGGCGTATATGGTGTGTATATGATGTATGGTATTTACTGTATGTATGTTGTCTATATACTTTATGTATTTGTGTATATGCTATGTATATGGTGTGTTTATAATGAGAATAATTCTTTAGTTATATAGCGTAGCCCAAAACATCAAGGGACTTTGGCGTAGAAATAAATGCAGACAGCGACTTTTCACGTGTGAGAATTTGCCAGCTACAGCGAGTGCGCAGGCGTGGGGACAGTAACACTGACGTGAAGGTGGTGTATAGGGGAAAATAATCGCACTTGCTAGCAAGAAGCTAGCATTTGCGTTTATTCCAGGCGCAGAGGCCCTGATAAATACCCCATATGTGTTTATAATGTATATGTACTATACAGAATGTGTAGATGATGTGTATATACCATATGTGTGTTTGCAAGAAACCTGCAGTGGAGCCCCTGGGTTCAGGGTCCAAAAACTGGTAGTTTTGGCAGTCGGGGGTTCCCTTTAAGAAGACCTTAAGAATATTGATGTGCCTAAAGTAAAAAATTGATGTGATGTGCCTAAAGTAAAAAACTATACAAATCATATTAAAGAAATGATATTTCTTGCTTACTTTATAAAAAAAATTGTTATGAACTATCGGGTCCATAACATCTGTTATATGTTACATATATGTTACATAACTATCTGTTATAAAACAAGTGTATAACTGTAAGGTCTTACGGTACTGTTCAATTTTTCATGTGCAATTGAGCTCAGCAAATATGGCCGCCGCACCGGAATCACCGTTCCCTTTCTGGTTGTATCGGAACATCGCTCTAGTGTCAGCCTGAGATTACGCAGGGGGACGGGTTTGCACAAGTGCGCGTGCGCAGAGCTGTGGCGGTTGCCGGTTGACTGTTACTCACAGCTGTTACTAGAGAGAGAAAGCCATGGCGACTGTGTCTGAGCTGAAGGCTGGTGAGTTGTTATTGTTCACACGGGCGCGTTATACTGTTATTTCTCTAACAACTGGAGATAAAGCGCCCGGTGACTGCTCTGGTTCTGACGGTTCCTTATCTAGCTTATTCCCCACTGAATGCTGTAGTGATATAATATATATTTATACACAATATTATTATTCCATGCAGTGGTCACTAGTATGGAGGTGCTGCCATGCTGCAGTGGGGCTTCTTCTGGATTCACATGAATGAGAGTAAATTTGGAGGCTATTTCCCCCATATGTAAGTGTAGCATATCCCATATCAATGCTCCTCATGGTGTAAGAAGTGATGGAGTTACAATGCAAGATGCAGTAGTAATGCGTCGTTCGTGAACAAGCCGGCTCATCCATGCGAATGACGTGAGTTGGCTCACTAAACCTCACCCATAAATGTCTTGCCACACCCCCTTTAACCCGATAAAATCGGGTTAGAAGTGGAGTGGTGTGGGTGACTTACTGGCCTGCTGATCTCTATTTTATTTTTAATAGGGAGCACGTCAGGAGCCAGAAGAACCGGCTCTTCTTAGTGAGTGGAGTCTAATGAGCCACAATTCCCATCACTATTATGCAATCACACTAGTGGGCACAGATGTCAACACTGTATCCCCACCTTCCTGTTTGTCCCCCACCCCATGCCACCCTAAATTCCCCTACATCTACACCCTTGATCCCATCAGTCACAACATCCCATCAGATGAAATAATGCCCCTTTTATTTTAGTAATAATCAGGCTGGTACCAGCACCAGTACCCCAGCAATGTAAGGACTTTGGGTGATGTCACACATGGCGTTTTGAACCCGTTTTTGGTCCGTTTTTAAGCAGTCCGTTGAAAAACGCATGCGTTTTTTGAAAACTCATCCGTTTTTGACAGGTTTTACGCATGCGTTTTTGAACGGATTGCTTAAAAACGGCCCAAAAACGGGTTCATAACGCCATGTATAGTCTTACTTCTTTACAAGTGATCTGGTGATTGAGTGCGCGCCCACAAGTTTGTTTTTTCAGATTCAGTTTTTTATAGCCAAAAACAGGCGTGGATCATTATGGGGAGACAAATTTTACTTTTACTCCATTCCTGATTTGGACATCAAAAGCTGCATCTGAAAAACTGAACTTGTGAATGCGCCCTGAGGGCGCGTTCACACGATGCATTGCGTCAGGTTTTTTGATGCGTTCTAAAGGCTTCAGCCTTGATCACATGCAGAAGATACATTGCGTTTCCATTGAATCTGCTGAAAAGCAATGTATCCTCAGCATGTGATCAAGGCTGAAGCCTTTAAATTGCATCAAAAATGTATCTAAATAAATAGACGCAACACATCCATCGTGTGAAAGCGCCCTTAATGTGGATGAAGAAAGCCCAACCTCTACGTCTCATATCTATGGATGCATTCAAGCTGTGTCTTCCTTTTGAATTTCCATAGTATTGTACAGTACAACACAGACATCAGAGGTTTTAAAAAAAATCTTTTATTTTCTGGTAGTTTTGACAGAAACGCTGGATAAAAGAGGTGTGTTGGGACAGCTGAAGGCTCAGGTCCGTGCTGAGGTGTTTGCAGCGTTGGATGATCAAAGTGAACCTAGACCGGTTCTGTCCCATGAAAATCTTCTAATAAATGAAATGATCCGAGAGTATTTGGAGTTTAACAAATATAAATACACATCGTCCGTTCTAACAGCAGGTAAGCTCCTCACATTGGTCTCCAGTAACTGGTTGCCTTGGGATTAATATGTAGTATCATTAGGGCAGTGACTGTGGTGTCCTGCATCAAGATACCATCATATTATTACATTTGGCTTAGTTATTACCCTCATAGGGTCTCTTCCCTTTGGGCCTAAAACCTTCAAGGGGGCAGTTTTTGTGTGTGTGTAATATATATATATATACACACATAAAAAATTCTGCTCAGTACACTGCTCAAACAAAGGGAACATGACACATCCTAGATCTGAATGAATTAAATATTCCCATTGAACACTTTGTTCTGTAAAAAGTTGAATGTGCTGACAACAAAATCACAAAGAAATCATCGATGGAAATCAAATTTATTTAACCAATGGAGGCCTGGGTTTGGAGTCACCCACAAAATAAAAGTGTAAAAACACACTACAGGCTGCTCCAACTTTGATGAAATCTCTTTAAAACAAGTCAAAATGAGGCTCAGTGTTGTGTGTGGCCCCCACATGCCTCTATGACCTCCCTACAACACCTCGGCAACCCACACAAGTGGCTCAGGTAGTGCAGCTCATCCAGGATGACAGATTAATGTGAGCTGTGGCCAGAAGGTTTGCTGTGTTTCTCAGCATAGAGTCCAGGAGACAGGCCAATACACCAGGAGACGTGGAGGGGGCTGTAGGAGGGCAACAACCCAGCAGCAGGGAGGAATAGGAGAAGCACTGCCAGAACCCTGCAAACTGACCTTAAGCAGCCACAAATGTGCAAATGTCTGCACAGTTGTTAGAAACTAACTCCATGAGGATGGTATGAGGGCCTGATGTCCACAGATTTGCCAGAGAACCCCAGGATTCGCCATTGGTGCCCTGTTCTCTTCGCAGAAGAGAGCAGGTTCATACTGAGCACATGTGACAGACATGACAGTCTGGGGATGCGGTGGAGCAGGAGGTCATACAGGCACGTGGAGGCCACACACAATACTCGGCCTCATTTTGACTTGATTTACGGACAAGACAAAGACATCAAAGTTTGAGCAGCCTGTAATGTGTTTTTCCACTTTGTTTGGGTGACTCCAAATCTAGGCCTCCATGGGTTAATAAATTTGATTTCCATTGTTTTTCTTTTTTTTCTGTGATTTTGTTTTTGAGACATTCAACTTTGTATGTTACAGAATATTCAATGAGTATATTTCATTGATTCAGATCTAGGATGTGTCATTTAAATCCCTGTGGATGCGTCCCTTTATTATTTTTTTTTTATGCATTGTATATACATACTCATTTCTCTGAGACTTCCTGGTCTCAGCGGCAGCCAATGGGGGCCTCAGCAGTATCTTATGTGAATGAACAAATCATAACTATAATGTGAAAAATTACTGCGAATGCTAAATGCAGATATTGTGGATGCACCTTTCAGAACTATATGTTCATAATCTTTATATAGCGCCATCATATTCCGTAGCGCTTTACAAATCATAGAGGACATATACAAAAAAAATACTACATTATAAACAGTCATGGGGAACAATAAGAATGAGGGCCCTGCTCTAGAGCTTACAGTCTATGAACTTTATGTTAATGCTCTGATTATTACATGAACTTGTGACCCAACCTCCCTGCTACAGTGCGATAATACTGTGCATATTTTTAGGAAGGCGTGTAATGGCCAGAGACCCCAGGAACCCAGAGGGTGGCATTTGTTTGTTTTTATACATGAGCATTTATAATAATAAACATTTTATTTCTAATCACTAATTGTTAAAAACACAAAAACTCATGGTAGTTTTTCTTTAAAGCATAACCAAACGTTCACACATTTATGAATATTGTGTTGGAAATTTTTAGTTCTTTTTTCAATGCTTTAGTCATTTATTTTTCTTATTCTAAAACATTTACATTTCATTACTGATTTTCTAGTTTGGCCTTTATGGGGAAAATCTTTATTCAGTGTGTACTTCTCAGCCAGACTCTTATTGTATGACATTGTCTTTGAGTCATTTATATGTACTGTACAACTATCTTTATGCTAAAAATTTATTTTCTGTTACTTTTTAGATTGTTTATTGCTATAACAGAATTATTTTTGTTTTACAGAAACTGGTTTGTCTGATGTTCCACTGGATCGTTGTTTTCTATCAAGAGAGTTGAATCTTGTTGAAGACTCTAGTGCTCAGTCAGTGTAAGGTGCACGAAATGATATAGCGTGGCTCTCATCCCAATTTTCACACTTTGTCAATCAAAAGACAGCGTCTTAACCCTTTCACGACCATACAGCTGTATATGTATATTTACACATATGAGGATAAAATGGTTCCAGCATCGAAAAATAATATCACTTCCTTTATTGGTTACATCTTTAAATAACAGACAAAGGGTTACTGCCACCCCAAGCGGCTGACTTGTTTCGGGTAAAAAAAAAAAAATACTGAATGCTCTCAATCATATCATACCAAAATAAAGGGCATCCAATAACTTTTTTTTTTGCCTAGAACGTGTAGGGTGCTTGGGGTGGCAGTAATCCTTTGTCTGTCATTTTAAGATGTAACCAATAAAGAAAGTAATTTTTTTTATTTTTCGGTGCTGGAACCATTTTTTTGGAAAAGGATTGACACTGTACATATTTATAACCATATTTTGGTAAAAAAAAATACTAAAAGTTTAATGGGGGAAAAATGTCAAGGAAGCACATCTTCACATTTTTAGATATCTTCTAATGTCATAAAAAAAAAAAGCTGAGTAAAAATTATTACGATATGTAAAGCTGTTCAAAAGATGGCGTCATTACGGGGGCAAACCTTGGCCCAATCGCATATGCTTTTCTATGGAAACGTATGCAGCCAGTAACCAGAACCCGGTGTTATAACAATGCAAGACACCGGCTTCTAGTTACCGATCGCTTATGTTTCCATAGAAAAGCATATGTGATTGGGCCAAGGCCTGCCCCTGTACATTAGTGCTAGGTACATGTGACCTCGCCCTTAAAGAAAAAACAGAACTGCAAAATTTGACCTGGACATTCAGGCATCATGAAGGGGTTAAGTGGGTTGTAGGGAATGTGCAACTATCATAAGAAATGTTTGTGCTTACCCCTGCGTCAGCCTCAATGGGATTTTCCAGGATTCTTGGAAAACCCCTTAAAGGTTGTATAAGAATCCCAGTAATGATGTTGCTGAGCCGCACATGCCAGGGCAAGGTTGACTGTTGCCCAATACTCCTTAGGAACGCTCTGCATGCTCTCCCATGTATTCTGCTGACACGTATTCTTGCTTTTACAGACCGGTCCTGTATGGAATGCTGGCACATTTCTTACACGGACACAAAGAGGTGCCTTGTCCCTCCTCACAGAGGCGCGCGGAGAGCTCTGCAGACAGAATATCAAAAGGTAAATCATAAAGTCCATATTATTTTCTAGCAGTGATAACAATGCACTTCCAAACAGAAAGGATCTCTGCTCTTATGGGTCAGATTATAGCCGGATTTGGAAAAGGGAATGGTAAGCTGAAGGCCATAACCCTTGTCTTTGTATAGCATATATTCCTGTTGGTCTGAATGCTGTATTAAAGTTCATCCATCTTATAACAGAATGGCCTACTGCTAAATTAGGACATTGCTTTATAATCAATACAAGGTGCACCCCTGGGGCCCACACTAGTCCTAAGAATTAAATGGGCACAGTGCTGCCTTCCTTTCTAAGTTATCCCTGCACAGCTCTGCTCACAGACACATGGTGGTGGGGGAAACTTTAGCCATGCTGCAGTTCAATGTCATTTTCTGGGATGCCATAGTGCAGTTAAAAAAAACAAAGTAAAAAAAATTTTCCCCTCCTAATTGCTGTCCCCTGACTGACTACTAAGTGATGGAATGTCCTAGCAATATGTCATCACTTCATAAGATGGAAAGCTCTGTAAGTAAATCTTTCTTAAACATAAACGTCTTCCTGGCACCTGCTTTACTGTTTCCTTTACCATCAAAAGCCATCATAATAAACCCGGGCCACTTACTCATTACCAGACACTGTGACTGTGGTCATCTTCTTATACTTGTCATCTATGGCCTCCTTCCTTCTAAAATCAAATTATGCTAATGAGTCTGAAGGGCTGTTGGGGTAGTTACCAGAGCCCCTCTATTCTGCAGCTTCGCTTGCTGTTATACTGTTTAACTTTACCCTCTGCATAATGTAAGTCTGAGGACATACGTTTCTAGTTGCTCATGGAAACCAATCAAAGCACAGCTTTAACTTTTTTAAACAAAAGCTCAGCTCTGGTTGGTTAGGCAAATGGAACAATTTCGCTTTAAGAAACTTCTGATAAATCTCCCCTGATATGTGCATGTGGCAGGATATTAGAGGAATTCAGACACCTTAAGCCTTAATACTCGGAGAACACAGGAAAAGTAAAAATGTTTGGACCCTAAACCATAGCCAAATATAGGCATTCTTTCAAAATATAAAAAAAAAAATAGTTTCCAGTGCATCTCCCGGAACATTATGTGGCGCCATTATGGAGCACAGCTTGTCCCGCAAAACTCATTTACTGAATTGCATTTAAGTGGCTCATGGTTCTCTACATATTAATGAATACACTTCTGTTCTCAGTGTTTTGGAAGACCTGTAATGATTTTTGCTTCAGTTACCAGTAGGGGGAGCTACTGATCTGTTTATATTAAACCTTTGCACTATAGAGCAGACTTGCAACTTTCCTGCAGGATTTTTCTTTTACTTTTCAGATTTTTGCTTTAGGAGTAGAATGTAGAAAGTCCAAACATCTCTGCCCTGTCGTGTGTAAACTTGTCAAATCAATGTATAGGTCTTTGTTTAGGCTACTAACCCCAGAGAGGCGAGGGGTGGAATGTGCTGCCCAGATTTCTCATTCTTTTCCCTTGGCATTCCTTGTTATGACTTCTGTGCTTGGGCTGTGGAGACATCCAGGTCCTATACCCAGGGACAAGTCTGGCGTCTCGTTTAACATCTTAAAAAGTTAATAGTAGCAACAGGTTAATGTAAAATTTTCTTAAATTGTAAAAATTTTATAGTCTGATATTTAAAAAAACAAAAAACAACTAGTTGTTATTTAGACAAGGTGCTGGATGCACACAGGAAGATTTCGGAAGACTTGTGCTGCCATTAGACCTGTTGTGGGGTGAAGTTATGCAGGGTACAGCCAGGGCGTAACTACAGTGGTAGCAGCTGCTATGGGGCCCACAGTGTCAGGTGGCCCCATCATCCAACCTGATAATAAAGAATGGAGGATGTGAACCATTATAAATATCTATATCCACATCTGCACATTGTACAGCATAATGTGCATATAACATATGTAATGTATATATGCAGTATATGTGTGTATATGGTCTATTTGTGTGGGTACAAGAGTGTATAAATACACATAAATATAATTTGTGTGTGTATGAGTAAAGAACTGTATGCTTATGTATATAGGTAGATAAATGTATGTGTATATATGTGAGTTTAACATGCATATTTGGAAGGGGGGCCGCATTCAGAAGTCTGCTATGGGGCCCTGCCTCTCCTACTAACCCCGCTGGGTACAGCAGTTATTGTGATGAAACCATAGGTTACTTTCTAAATAATTTGTGCACTCATTTTAAATATTAACGTACCGTATTATAATTTATACATTTTCTTTTGAGTCTTACCCTTCCACTACTTTTTTTTTCTTTTTGTTTTTTTTTTTTTTTAGGTAATCTTCTAGAACCAACAAAATATATGGAGCCAAGCACTTCGCAATCCTACCTACTCCAGGGCTCACACAGATAATGCATTGCTCTTTATAGCTTGGAATCCGTTTTGGTGAAAAACGGGAATTTGTATATATTTTAATAATTTTGTTGTCATATTTAGCATTCTGCTATTGTTTATTATTATTATTATGCAATAAATTATTTTGAGTATCTGTAACATCCATGTATTCAGCACATTGATTTGTAAATGTAATTTAACATTATGTAATTGTAATATTTACTATTCCTTGTTGTGGTATATGCATTTATTTTAGCTTGTGGAGGTCTACCAATAACTGATATTGTTTGTCTAATTAAAATGTATACAATTTTCTAAAAATACTTCCTGTATCAACTCCTTGTGGTTTTCTAGATCTCTGCTTTCTGTCACTCTATAAAGGAAGCTTCATTGTTTACTTCCCGTAGATAAAACCCAGTCCAGAGTCATGTGATGTACTAGCGCTTGACTCGTTATATCCCTGGTCATGTGATGTCACACAGGTGCACGGCACATTATAGAACACCGGTTATGTGAATTCACGCCGGTGTACCTGTGTGACATCATATGACCAGGGTCTGGCGTTTATCCACTGGAAGGATCAATGAAGCTTCCTATAGGATGACAACAAGCAGAGATCTTGGAAATGGTGAAGAATTGATACAGAAAGTATATTGGAAATTTGTTTGGCTATTCATTACACAAACAATATCTATTATTTGCTTACAACAAGTGGACAGGACCTTTTTAAGTTTACAACTGCTTAATATCTATGTCCCTTGGACCTAAGCCAGCCTTTATCCTCTTCCAACTTCGCAAGTTAAATGGAGGAAATTCATACACACATCGTAGTTTTCATAAATCTTATAGCTTTTATTCAATTATACTCGCAAATAAAAACTTCAATTGCGGAGATAAAATTCCATGAGGACGACAGTCCAATGGGGCCAACCCTGGGTTTTCGGTTCAGTAGCTTCTTCTGGCTTCTTTCTCGTACCCCATCACAGTCCATACAGGCAGTACAGACTTACAGACTTACAGACAACCTCTAGTTACAAACGGATCTCTCGATGTTGGTAATTTACTTTAGCCCCAGGCCACAATGATCAGCTGTAACAGTAATCAAAGGTGTCTGTAATTAAGATTTACTATTAACCCCTTCATGCTCTGCGACGGATATATCCCCCGCAGAGCTATGAAGGCTGAGCCCTCTTCATACAGAGATGGGCTTTGCTGCATATTAACCTCTGTTAACCTCTTGTATGCCGCCGGCAAAGAACGCCACTTCCCCGTACGTCATCGGGGGCGGCAATTGGTTGCCATGACAGCCTCAGGTCTTCGCCAGAGCCGAGGCTGCATGGTTTCTGAAAATTTATGACAATGAGCGAGAGCCTGAGGGTGGGTGTTACCAGACTGCCTAAGTGCTGCAGAATCGCAGGCTGTTACAATGAGCAATGTCTACACCTCTCCCTGCTCCCTCTGCCTGTGTAAACTTGCAGCAGCAGGAAGTTGTAACAACCAGTGAAAAGACATCTCTGACATCACAAATAAGCTTTTAAAATTATGCTAATGACCCGGGCTCATTAGTATATTTTAGAAATAAGGAGTCCCTGGATAACAGATATAAGCAGATTACCACAGTCACGGGGCCTGGATCTATGAGTAATGTCCCTGGTGTATCATGATGGATTTTGAAGGCAGATTTTCTTTAATGCATGCTATAACATCACATTAACAGCAACGTAATTAGGAAAATTTCCTCTCCTCAGCTACAAAACATGTATATGCCACATGTGAACACAGTCTGATGTTCTGAGTCACATCTTTATTTTAGATAGATCTACAACCATTGGCAGGCGTCTTTGGACACCACCCTGTATACGCTATACTGAATAGTTTTCTTCTTCCTCTGCTCTCTACTCCTGTTGTCTATTATATCCTCTAAGTAATTGCAGCCTTGTCTTTATAAATTCTTGTAATTTATACGACTACATGCTCCCACACTACACCAAAAGCAGTAGCTGGAGTCGGTAGCTCTGTTACCATCATTCTTGACATGTTAGCTGTTCTATCATACTCCTGTAGATAACACAAGGTTTTCCCTGCAATTTTATTAAACTGTGGCAAGAATTGGGTTCCTGAAAACGCACACAGTTAAAAAAAAAGGCACAACACGTTACTAAATAGATCTGTCAGTGATTAGGAACATTCATGTTTACATTCCATAACGCTTCTATGGGTATAATATTTCTTCTGTACTCATATTATGTAATATCCCGAAGTTCAGAGCATTAATCTGCAAAGAGTTTGTATGTGCTGGGGACCTGGGTGCAAGTCCCAGGGTCAACATCTTCAGAGAGTTTGTATGTTCTCTCCGTGTTTGCATGTGTTTCCTCCGGGTCGGTTGTTAAGATTGTGAGCCCCATGGGGACAGGGGCTAATCTGGTAAGCTCTGTGCAGCGCTGCGTAATCTGTGTGCGCTATATAAATCAAGAATTATTATTGCCTAGACTATATAATATTTGTAACTCAATAGTGAGACATGTTGATGCTTTTTGGATTTTTAGTATGTGAATGCAGACATACACTCACTGGCCACTTTATTGGGTACACCATGCTAGTAACGGGTTGGACCCCCTTTTGCCTTCAGAACTGCCTCAATTCTTCGTGGCATAGATTCAACAAGGTGCTGGAAGCATTCCTCAGAGATTTTGGTCCATATTGACATGATGGCATCACACAGTTGCCGCAGATTTGTCGGCTGCACATCCATGATGCAAATCTCCCGTTCCACCACATCCCAAAGATACTCTATTGGATTGAGATCTGGTGACTGTGGAGGCCATTTGAGTACAGTGAACTCATTGTCATGTTCAAGAAACCAGTCTGAGATGATTCCAGCTTTATGACATGGCGCATTATCCTGCTGAAAGTAGCCATCAGATGTTGGGTACATTGTGGTCATAAAGGGATGGACATGGTCAGCAACAATACTCAGGTAGGCTGTGGCGTTGCAACGATGCTCAATTGGTACCAAGGGGCCCAAAGAGTGCCAAGAAAATATTCCCCACACCATGACACCACCACCACCAGCCTGAACCGTTGATACAAGGCAGGATGGATCCATGCTTTCATGTTGTTGACGCCAAATTCTGACCCTACCATCCGAATGTCGCAGCAGAAATCGAGACTCATCAGACCAGGCAACGTTTTTCCAATCTTCTACTGTCCAATTTCGATGAGCTTGTGCAAATTGTAGCCTCAGTTTCCTGTTCTTAGCTGAAAGGAGTGGCACCCGGTGTGGTCTTCTGCTGCTGTAGCCCATCTGCCTCAAAGTTCGACGTACTGTGCGTTCAGAGATGCTCTTCTGCCTACCTTGGTTGTAACGGGTGGCGATTTGAGTCACTGTTGCCTTTCTATCAGCTCGAACCAGTCTGCCCATTCTCCTCTGACCTCTGGCATCAACAAGGCATTTCCGCCCACAGAACCATTCTCTGTAAACCCTAGAGATGGTTGTGTGTGAAAATCCCAGTAGATCAGCAGTTTCTGAAATACTCAGACCAGCCCTTCTGGCACCAACAACCATGCCACGTTCAAAGGCACTCAAATCACCTTTCTTCCCCATACTGATGCTCGGTTTGAACTGCAGGAGATTGTCTTGACCATGTCTAAATGCCTAAATGCACTGAGTTGCCGCCATGTGATTGGCTGATTAGAAATTAAGTGTTAACGAGCAGTTGGACAGGTGTACCTAATAAAGTGGCCGGTGAGTGTATGTGTTCCCTTCACAGACAGCAAGCAGACGACTGAGAAATGGCTGGGCTGCACCATCGCAGTGGTCATGGGTTGACCACAACATTTATAATGCTTTTTTTATTATACAATCCTTTAATAGATGAGACCAAAATCTGAGGCCCGAAATGTTTCAACTGGACCAAACAAGCATAAGTTAGTTTACAAAAAATAAATTTTTTATGTAGGCGTTCATTGGGAAAACATTTTATTGTAAAAAATAGGTTTTCGTACAATAAAAAGAAAGTTTTGCTGTTAGCCTCCGCAGGTCCAGCTTCTTAAAATGTTGACAGTTGTAGGGTGGAATTCTTTACGGCAGCATCATCGCCGTAAACAATAAAATGGAGACGACTTATTGAGGTCTATGGGTGAGTTTTACTCTTTGGAGGGATAGGTAGTGGGAGGAGATAAGCTGTGACATCATCTATTGTAAGTAGTGATGTAATGATGGGTCAGTGTTATCTATATAAAGGTCATTGTACAGGGAGGAGGAGGAGATGAGCTGTGACATCATCTATTGTCAGTAGTGATGTAATGATGGGTCAGTGTTATCTATATAGAGGTCATTGTACAGGGAGGAGGAGATAAGCTGTGACATCATCTATTGTCAGTAGTAATGTAATGATGGGTCAGTGTTATCTATATAGAGGTCATTGTGCAGGGAGAGAGAGGAGATAAGCTGTGACATCATCTATTGTCAGTAGTGATGTAATGATGGGTCAGTGTTCTCTATATAGAGGTCATTGTACAGGGAGGGGGAGGAGATAAGCTGTGACATCTATTGTCAGTAGTGATGTAATGATGGGTCAATGTTATCTATATAGAGGTCATTGTACAGGGAGGGGAGGAGATAAGCTGTGACATCAACTATTGTAAGTAGTGATGTAATGATGGGTCAATGTTATCTATATAGAGGTCATTGTACAGGGAGGGGAGGAGATAAGCTGTGATATCATCTATTGTAAGTAGTGATGTAATGATGGGTCAGTGTTATCTATATAGAGGTCATTGTACACGGAGGGGAGGAGATAAGCTGTGACATCATCTATTGTCAGTAGTGATGTAATGATGGGTCAGTGTTCTCTATATAGAGGTTATTGTACAGGGAGGGGGAGGAGATAAGATGTGACATCATCTATTGTCAGTAGTGATGTAATGATGGGTCAGTGTTATCTATATAGAGGTCATTGTACAGGGAGGAGGAGATAAGCTGTGACATCATCTATTGTCAGTAGTAATGTAATGATGGGTCAGTGTTATCTATATAGAGGTCATTGTGCAGGGAGAGAGAGGAGATAAGCTGTGACATCATCTATTGTCAGTAGTGATGTAACGCCTGTGATAACTATGTATGCTAGGATGAAGATGGGTCCGTGTTATCTTTACTAGAGGTTAGCACAGGGAGGGGGGAGGGATAACGCGTGTGACACTCACTTATTAGTCAGTAGGATGCTCAACTGGGGTCAGGTTTTCCTTATATAGAGCGGTCATTGTACAAAGGGAGGGGGAGGAGATAAGCTGTGACACTCATCAATTTGTCAGTTAGTGATGTATGATGGTTCCCCCCCCACCCGCTGTGCTTATATAGGGTAGTACAGGGATGGGGGGAGAGATACTGTGACACATTCTATGTCAGTAGGATGTATGATGGGTCATAGTTTTCTTGTTCTCATTATCGACGGTTTTTCTATTGAAGAGTGTCGTTGTGGAGGGGGGGCATTAATCTGCAAAGAGTTTGTATGTGCTGGGACCTGGGTGCAAGTCCCAGGATCAACATCTTCAGAGAGTTTGTATGTTCTCTCTGTGTTTGCATGGGTTTCCTCCGGGTCGCTTGTTAAGATTGTGAGCCCCATGGGGACAGGGACTAATCTGGTAAGCTCTGTGCAGCGCTGCGTAATCTGTGTGCGCTATATAAATCAAGAATTATTATTGCCTAGACTATATAATATTTGTAACTCAATAGTGAGACATGTTGATGCTTTTTGGATTTTTAGTTTGTGAATGCAGACATACAGTATGTGTTCCCTTCACAGACAGCAAGCAGACGACTGAGAAATGGCTGGGCTGCACCATCGCAGTGGTCATGGGTTGCCCACAACATTTATAATGCTTTTTTTATTATACAATCCTTTAATAGATAAGACCAAAATCTGAGGCCCGAAATGTTTCAACTGGACCAAACAAGCATAAGTTAGTTTACAAAAAATACATTTTTTACGTAGGCGTTCATTGGGAAAACATTTTATTGTAAAAAATAGGTTTTCGTACAATAAAAATAAAGTTTTGCTGTTAGCCTCCGCAGGTCCAGCTTCTTAAAATGTTGACAGTTGTAGGGTGGAATTCTTTACGGCAGCATCATCGCCGTAAACAAAATGGAGACGACTTATTGAGGTCTATGGGTGAGTTTTACTCTTTGGAGGGATAGGTAGTGGGAGGAGATAAGCTGTGACATCATCTATTGTAAGTAGTTATATAATGATGGGTCAGTGTTATCTATATAGAGGTCATTGTACAGGGAGGAGGAGGAGATAAGCTGTGACATCATCTATTGTCATAGTGGGGGTGGATGTAATATTGTTCAGTGTTATCTATATAGAGGTCATTGTACAGGGAGGAGGAGGAGATAAGCTGTGACATCATCTATTGTCAGTAGTGATGTAATGATGGGTCAGTGTTAACTATATAGAGGTCATTGTACAGGGAGGGGGAGGAGATAAGCTGTGACATCATCTATTGTCAGTAGTGATGTATGCATGGGTTCAGTGTTTCTCGCTCTCATGTCATTGTACCCTTTCCGGGGAGGAGTAAGCTGTGACAATCAATCTCTCTGTCCGTCGTGATGTCCTGCATCGGGTCAGTGTTCTACTAGATAGAGTTCATTGTACAGGGAGGGGAGGAAATAAGCTTTGACATCATCTTTTGTCATAGTTATGTACTGATGGTCAGTTTTATCTATATAGAGTTCATTGTTAACATTGAGGTGGAGGAGATAAGCTGTGACATCTCGTCCATTGTCAGTGTGAGTGTAATGATGTTCAGTGTTTATCTCTATTAGAGTTCAGTTGTGACACAGTTAGTGGGAGGAGCACTACTGACTGTGACATCATCTTTGTCAGTAAGTGATGTAATGATGGGTCATTAGTTATCTATATAGAGGTCATTGTACCGGGAGGGGAGGAGATAAGCTTTGCAATCATCGTATTGTCAGTAGTGATGTAATGATGGGTCAAGGGTTATCTATATAGAGTTCATTGTACAGGGAGGTGAGTAAGATACTAGGAGGGGGGGAACAAAAGAAACTTTGACCAAACAAACATCATCTGCATTGTCAGTAGTGGATGTAAATGGATGGGTCATTGTTATCTATAATGAGGTCGTTTGTAATCGGTAGGCGGAGGAGTAATAGCTTTTCATTCTTCCATTGTCAGTAGTGATTTATGATGGGTCAGTGTTTGCCTATATAGATTGTCATTGTATCAAGGTAGGGGAGGAGATAAGCTGTGACAATCATCTATTGTCAGTAGTGATGTAATGATGGTCAGTTTTCTATATAGAGGTCATTGTAACCGGGAGGGAGGATATATAGCTGTACATCATCTTTGTCAGTAGTGATGTAATGATGGGCAGTGTTCTCTATATAAGGGTCGTTGTACAGTGTGAGGCTTTCTTCTCATCCCTTTTTCCCGTCACCACCTCCTCTCTTTTCACGTCATTTATTTCTTCTGTTTCCTTGTTCTCTACCTTCTAAGGTCACTTGTACAGGTATGAGTAGGAGATACTGTGACATCTTCCATTGTCAGTAGTGAGGTAATGAATGGGGCAGTGTGTTATCTCATATAGGTCATTGTACAGGGGGAGATATAAGCTTTGACAATCATCTTTTGTTCAGTAGTGATGTATCATGGGGTCAGTGTATCTAATATAGAGGTCATATGTACAGTCTGAGGTAGAGATAAGCTGTGACATCATCTATTGCAGTAGTGATGCATGATGGGGTCATGTTTATCTATATAGAGGTCATTGTACAGGAGGGGAGGAGATAAGCTGTGACATCATCTATTGTCAGTAGTGATGTACGATGGGTCAGTGTTATCTATATAGAGGTCATTGTACCGGGAGGGGAGGAGATAAGCTTTGACATCATCTATTGTCAGTAGTGAGTAAGATGGTCAGTGTTATCTAACTAGAGGGTCGTTGTACAGGGAGGGGGAGGAGATAAGCGTGACATCTTCCCTGGTCCGTAGTGATGTAAAGATGGGTCATGCGTATCTATATAGAGGTCATTGTACAGGAGGGGAGGAGATAAGCTGTGCATCAGCTATTGTCAGTAGTGATTTTAATGATTGGTCATTATTATCTATATAGAGGTCATTGTACAAGGGAGGGGGAGGGGATAAGCTTGACATCATCTATTTGTCAGTAGTGATGTAAGATTGGGTCAGTGTGTCTATATAGAGGTCATTGGTACAGGACGGGGGAGAGAATAAGCTTGACGATCATCTTTGCAGTGATTGATGTAATGATGGTCCTGTTATCTATATATAAGAAAATTTGATTTAGCGTATTACAATAGCTTAATATTTGGACTTTATTGAAAAATAGGTCGCTTTTCCCCTCTTTAGTTTACACGCAGTTGATTATTATAATTCGCATATTTCTTTTGTTATACTGTACATGGCTTTTTCCTTGACCCTCATCCGTCATCCTTTCTTCAGCACCTCTGGGATGACGCTCCTAAGAGATATCATCTTAACACAAAAATTGAAGTAATTGTGTTCTAACTTGTAACTTTCTGGATAACAAAACTTTAATTTGCCAATTTGTACATCAATCTGCAAACACTGAAGAGGTTAACTGCGGACATTCAAGTATTGGATGTATTAAGTTCACCAACCTGTTTTCTTCGCTGATGTCGTCCAAAACTTGAGGTGACCAGGTATGGGAAAATACAACAATTTTATACGTTCAAGTATGTCTTTCCCGCCAGCAGACTTCTCTCTCCATCACGGTTCTTCATCTCCCCATTCCTGAGACTTTCTCTGAAACATTTTCCATTCAATGAGCATTTAAAAATGTTTGCGCTTGTAGGGGAAAGAAAATGCAGCCTGGTCTCTTCGTGCCTGTGATTTGTCATGATAGATTATGGTTTACTACTGTGTATACATAAACCTGCAGGCTTGTTTTAATTCCCATGTTCCTCCATTTACAGGATAGACATCAACCAGATTGCCTTGTAGAGCTATATAATTTATAGAGTGAGAGATAGATTATGTAGATAAGATACAGAGATAGATATAGATAAAGCGATGTATAAGATAGATAAAGTTAGAGCGATAGATATATATGAGAGAATAGATCATAGATAAGCTAAGATCGATGCCTCGACTTATAAGAGCGAGACGCATCTAGTTAGATACCATCAGAGGACTCCGCTCTACGCGAGCTCTCGCTCGCTCCCCCCGCAGCGTCTGCATCTATCGATCTGCTCTCCAGTTGCTCAGGCTACTAGCTCTCGCTATCGCGCGCGCTCTCGTTCCGCTCCGCTCGCGCGCTAGCTCTCGCGCCGCGCTCGCTTCCGCTCGCGCTCTCGCTCGCTCGCTCTCGCGCGCTTAGCTCCCGCGCTCGCTCTCGCTCCCTCTCGCGCCCGCGCTCTCTGGCGAGATATAGATAGCAATATCGACCTAGAGACATATCGATACGAGAGATTAGCATATCTCTGATATATCTCTCGCTCATAGGTACCTACTAGAGCCTGGGCATTGTTTGTTTCTAGAAGAAACCTAGCCACAGTACATGTAGTCCTAGCTCAAAGATGTTATTGAGCAGAAGAGCTGTGGTCGATTGTTTTATCATGTCCATCGCAGGTACATCCCAAACCATAGGAGAAGCGGAGCACATTGTACCGATCCTATTGCAGGCCGGATGTTTATATAGCGCAGGAGCTGGACAGATTGACATAGTGGGGGCACCCTTTACTAAACCGTGCAGTCTGTACTATGTGCAGTTGCCGGTGTAGTGTACATGGAGCGCCAGATCAGGATTTCTGGCGCACGTTTTTTTCTTGAATCTGGTGTGAAGAATAGTGCAGCCATGACAAACATTTTTGGGTGGCAGACACTTCTTAATACTTGCATCTCAGTTTGCATTGAATGAGTGCTAAGTCTGACAGAAATGCGTAAAGATCTTAGTAAATCTCCCAGTGTCTTAATCTTCAGGCGATTTATAGAGGAGGAAGACCCTGGCATATTGTACAGCAGTGGCTCACATTTTAATACATTAACCAGTGCAGTCTGTACTTATGTGCAGTTTGCATGTGTATAGTGCAAGTACGGCATGTTCTGGAATTGTGGTGCCCGTTCTTCATGAAATCTGGCGCCCCGCATTGCAACTTTCCTTTTTTTTGCGCCCTTAACATAGGGCAGTGTTACACACTTCTTGTCAGACACTACATTTAAAGTGGTTCACGGTCTGCTCAATCACCCTGAACGCCGCCTTTTAGGTGCAAAATTTTGGTATTGCATTGGGTATTCCGGCAGCCGCGACGGCATTGTATCATGGACACTTTGATAAATAGAAAACTGTGCAGGGGCTTAATACATGTGGGCAAGTGTCTTATCTGCAGACAGCATGGTATAACAGGCATGAGTAGCTAGTCACTTGATTTATAGCTTTATGGAGGAAAATCTTATAACTAGTCATTTATTAATTTATATTTTTTATATATGTTTTAATCAGACTAGTCCGTGGAATAAATGTGAGGGGAATAAATATCACTGCTCTATAACGCTGCCCACATATAGGCACCTGTGTAAAATTTGCTCAGCACTCCTCTGCCATATAACATGCTGCCTCATATAAGGACACTGTACAATCTTGCTCCTGCTTCTCCTGCTCCATAACATTCCACACCTTCCAGCACAGGGGACCTATGCTCCGTGTTATTAGAACCAACTAGTAGAAAAGATTCATTATAAATTGCATGTTCAAACACTCGCTCATTCTTTTCTTCTATTTGGAATTGACAGACTCCCCTAAATAAAGACATTGTTTAAAGGGAACCCATGTCACCAGAACACTGTTTTTAGGTTCTCCCCACGTGGCCCCAGTCCATACCAAGGCATATCTGAAACCATTTTTCAGCAGATTTCTGGCTCGTTTTTTTTTTTTTTTCAAAGAATACTTTTATACAACTTTTAACCGGGGCGTGGGCAATGTTTCTCAAAGAAGTGCCCCTCCATAAACAGCTCGTCCGTCCTTGATTTTGAATTAAACCCTTCCCACCGTCCCTCCGCTACATTCCATCTTTCCTCCGCCTCCCTGCATACTCTTGCGGACCGAGAAAGCGATTCGGCTTGCCTGTCCGCATGCAGACTGCGTCAGAATAGGAAGTGGAGAAGTGCCAATGGTCTACCACTTTATCTGCACATGCGCCTGGTTCAAGCAATGGTTGGTAGTAGTGAGGCGGATTCAGCCGGCTCAGAATTGAATGAACAGGTATTAAGAATATGAGGAAAATTCTGATGAAACTGTTTATGGATGTGCTGGTTGGAAACCTAAACACATGTGTTCTGGTGAGCAGGTTCCGCTTTAATAACATAAGTAGGGACCACCACCATTTACTCTTTCAGTCATAGGGCAGATTTTAGACCAAAACTACAGTTTTTAAGTGAAATTTCATATCCCCTTAAATGAATTTATCTGCCATTCCTCTCAATAAAATTCTGATCATGCATAGCTCCCATATTACATACATGAATAATCACGCCCAAATTGGGCTAAGATTAGTAAACATTCAAGCATAAAGCTGGGCTATAAGCAAAGGTTACGTTTACAAAATGCCCTTCTATACCAAGAGAACATCTCTTATTTCAATATCTAAAGCCCCCTTATTAGGCACTGTGAGCACGTTTAGTGCAGTCTAATAATCTTCTAGAAACCATATGTGCTTTAATAAGCACGTTTACCAGTATTACCATGGTGTTACGACTTGGTTTTTTTTGACAAAACAGGAAACTAATGGTTACAGGTCCCTTACTTGTGTCTTTCTTGTGAAGTGAAAAAAAACTACTCCACATGAGTAAAATGAACATAACCAGTAAAACAACATAATAACATAGTCAGTCCTCTCCTAATACAGTCTATGGAAGATGTTCATAGGCTGCAGGGTTACTTGGACAAACACTGAGTGTTTGGTCGTCCCTTGGCAATGAGGTGCAATGTAATAAACGTAAGGTTATGGCACCTGGGGGCCTAATAATACCACAGACATAACCTATGTCCTTGGGGGAGTACATCTGGGAGAGTCCCGTTGTTATAAGGACCTGGGGGTACTAATTAGATCATAAACTGAATAGCAGCATGCAATGTCAATAGGCTACCATCTAAAGCCCGCAGCAAGATCTTTGTCATATAGCAAAAGTGGTATAACTCTTCTCGTGATAATGCTATAATATTACCCCCACTGGTCATTGTACAGGTAGGGGGAGGAGATAAGCTGTGACATCATCTATTGTCAGTAGTGATGTAATGATGGGTCAGTGTTATCTATATAGAGGACATTGTACAGGGAGGGGGAGGAGATAAGCTGTGACATCATCTATTGTCAGTAGTGATGTAATGATGGGTCAGTGTTATCTATATAGAAGTCATTGTACAGAGAGGGGGAGGAGATAAGCTGTGACATCATCTATTGTCAGTAGTGATGTAGGGGGGGGGGGAATGGAGTGTCCCTGACTGGGCTCAGTGCGGTAGGAGCTTGGGACCCCTCGGTACACAGGACGCGTTCATAGAGAAAACACGTCTCCCAGCTTGGGGCTTTCCTTGCACTGGGAGACGCCGTGACATTTGAATCTGAATAATGATATTTTGTAAGCGCATTTTGTGTGGAAAACTTGATGCGGCCCAGCCTTACCCAGAATCTACCTCCAACGGCCCCCAGGTAAATTGAGTTTGAGACCCCTGCTGTACAGGGAGGGGGAGGAGATAAGCTGTGACATCATCTATTGTCAGTAGTGATGTAATGATGGGTCAGTGTTATCTATATAGAGGTTATTGTACAGGGAGGAGGAGATAATCTGTGACATCATCTATTGTCAGTAGTGATGTAATGATGGATCAGTGTTATCTATATAAAGGTCATTGTACAGGGAGGAGGAGGAGATAAGCTGTGACATCATCTATTGTCAGTAGTGATGTAATGATGGGTCAGTGTTATCTATATAGAGGTCGTTGTAAAGGGAGGGGGAGGAGATAATCTGTGACATCATCTATTGTCAGTAGTGATGTAATGATGGATCAGTGTTATCTATATAAAGGTCATTGTACAGGGAGGAGGAGGAGATAAGCTGTGACATCATCTACTGTCAGTAGTGAGGTAATGATGGGTCAGTGTTATCTATATAGAGGACATTGTACAGGGAGGTGGAGGTGATAAGCTGTGACATCATCTATTGTCAGTAGTGAGGTAATGATGGGTCAGTGTTATCTATATAGAGGACATTGTACAGGGAGGTGGAGGAGATAAGCTGTGACATCATCTGTTGTCAGTAGTGATGTAATGATGGGTCAGTGTTATCTATATAGAGGTCGTTGTAAAGGGAGGGGGAGGAGATAATCTGTGACATCATCTATTGTCAGTAGTGATGTAATGATGGGTCAGTGTTATCTAGAGATGAATGTCAACAGCTTATCTCCCTCCCCCTCCCTGTACAATGACCTCTATATTGATAACACTGACCCCAGCATTACGCGCTACATCACTGACTGACAATAGATGAGGTCACAGCTTATCCCTCCCCTCCTGTACAAGTTTACCTCGATATCAAGATATACTGACCCACTTATTACATCACTACTGACAAATATATGATGCCACAGCTTATCTCCTCCCCTACCTTATACACACGATGACCGTATATATATAACACTGACCCTCATTACATCACTACTGCAAGGAAGATTTCCACATCTTATCTCCCTCCCTCTCCCTGTACAACGACCTCTATATAGATAACTACTGACCCATCATTACATCACTACTGACAAATAGATGATGTCACAGCTTATCTCCTCCCCTCCCCTGTACAATGACCTCTATATGATAACACTGACCCGTCCTCATTACACTCACTACTGACAATAGAATGATGTCACAGCTATCTCCTTCCCCCTCGCACTGTTTACATATGCTCCTTCTATATAGATAACCTGACTCCCATCATTAACATCCACTGACAATATGCATGATGTGCAACCGCTTATCTTCCTCCTCCTACCTGTACAATGACCTCTATAAAGTAAGATATACCTGACCCCTCATGACCTACTACTGACAAAGATATGTCAGGAAGCTTATATCCTCGCCTCCCTTTGATGACTCTATATTAGAATAACACTGACCCATTCATTTACATCACTACTGACAATGTGAAGATGTCAGCACAGCTTATCTCCTCTTCTCCTACCTGTCCAATGACCTCTATATGGATCACTTACCCATTGCATTGCATCACTACTGACAATAGATGATTGTCGACAGCTTATCTCCTCCCTTCCCCCTCCCCTGTTACAACGACCTCTATTAGTATAACACTGACCCCTCATCTACATCAACTACTCGACAATAGATGATGTCACAGCTTTATCTCCCTCCCCTCCCTGTACAATTACCTCTATATAAGATATACACTGATCCCTCCATCTTACATCACTACTGACAATAGATATGTCACAGCTTACTCCTCCCCTATCCCTTTCCAATGACTCTATATGATAACCTGACCCATCATTAACATCACACGTGACAATGAGATGTCACAGCTATCTCCTCCTCCTACCTGACATTGACCCGAGATCTCTGTCACATAATTAGAGATAACACTGACCCATCATTACATTCACTACTGACAATAGATGATGTCATCAGCTTATCTCCTCCCCCGTTTCGGGCCTGTACAATGACCGCTATATATATAACACTGACCCTCATTACATCACTACTGACAATAGAGTTATGTCACATGCTTATTAGCAGTTGGTACGTATACCTATTATCGATGGTGTTGTCTATGATTCCTGCATAAATTTGTGTCTGGTTGTGGTGGCAGTGCGCTTCTAGCGTTATTGTTGTGTTTTTCTCTTACTTTCCACACAACAGTCGGGGTGTTCTTTATGCGGCTGAACTGAGTGGTGTGCGATGACTGTTGTTCTTTTATCGGTCTGGGGGCATGATGGGGGGTGTATTTCTTGAGGCGTCGTAGTATAAGGTGGCTCTGTGGGTCTGTTGGGCTCGCCGGGTGCCTTCCTTAGGTCTGAGTGGTTGTTCAGGGTGGTGCGGCGCGTGTTCTGTGTCCGCTGCTGGTTTTCATTGGGTTCTGTGCTTTGGGTCATTTTTCTGTCCGTCCAACTTGCCCTCTTAGATTTTTCGTTGCGAGGAAAAAAGACAGTCTGTGTGGATCTACAGGATCTGCTTATGCGGTGCCCTGCTCCCCGGTATGTTTCTTCCTCTCATTCTTGTTTCGCTCGCGCCTTTTCTGTTATGGCTTTATACGGGGAGTTGGGTGGTGGTTCGGTGCGTTTGCTGGCGTGCGTTGGAGCGAGGTGGGTGGTCAAGTCTTTCGCACGTGCTGGCTTCGGGAGTGTTATGTTCCGAGGTGTTCATGGGTCAATCCTCCCTCCCTGTACAATGACCGCTAATATTATGGAAAAATTTTTTTTAAAAAAAAACAAAACTGGGAACCCATGACATACTCACTACTGAAATAGATGATGTCACAGCTTATCTCCTCCCCTACACTGACAATGACCTCTATTATAGATAACACTGACCCATCATTACTCACTACTGACAATGGAAGATGCACGCTTATTCTCCTCCCCATCCTGTAAACAATGACCTCTATATAGATAACACTGACCCATCTTACTCACTAATGACAAAAGATGATGTCAAAGCTTATATCCTCCTCCCTGTACAAGGACTCTGATATAGAGAACCTGACCCATCATACAGTCAGCTTACTTCAATAGATGATGTCACAGCTTATCTTCCCTCCCCACTCCCGGTACAATGACCTCTATATAGATAGTAACACTGACCCAGTCATTACTATCACACTGACAATAGATATGTCACAGCTTTATCTAACCTACCACCCTAACTCAACCTGTACAACTGACCTCTATAGAGATAAATGACCCATCATTACATCACTACTGGACAAGAGATTAGTCAAAGCTTATCTCCTCCCCCTCCCTGTACAATGACATCTATATAGAAAACACTGACCCATCATTCATCACTACGGACAATAGATGATGTCATCACGCTTAATCTCCTCCCCCTCCCTGTGCACATACCTCTATAAAGGATACACGGACCACATCATTGACAATCACTACAGACAATAGATGGGCATTCTGCTTATCTCCTCCTTCCTCCCGGTACAGTACCGTCTATATAGATAACAGACCCAGTATTATATAACTACTTACACTAATGATTATTGTCACAGCTTATCTTCCTCCCACTACCTATCCCTCCAAATGACGTAAAACCTCAACCCATACCCTTCAATAAAGGCCTTCTTCCAATTTTTGTTTACGGCCGATGATGCGCAGCTAAAGACATTACCACCCTAACAACTAGTCAAACATTTTTAAGAAAGCTGGACCCGTAGGAGGAGGCTAACAGGCAAAAACTTATTATTTTTTGTACGAAAATCCTACTATTGTCAGTAGTGATGTAATGATGGGTCAGTGTTATCTATATAGAATAATAGAAGAAAATAATTGATTTATCGTATTAATATATGCTTAATATTTGGACTTTATTTAAAAATAGGTCGCTTGTCCCCTTTTTTGTTATGGTTACATATTTTTACTTAGTTTACATGAAGTTGATTATTATAATTCGGCATATTCTTTTGTTATACTGTACATGGCTTTTCCTTTGACCCATCATCCGTCATCCTTTCTTCAGCACCTCTGAGGAATGACTCTCCTAAGAGATATCATCTTAACACAAATTGAAGTACATTGTGTTTCTAAACTCTTGTAACTTTCTGGATTAACAAAACTTTGAGATTTTGCCAATTTTACATCAATCTGTGGAACACTGAAGAGGTTAACTGCTGACATTAAAGTATTGGGATGTAAGTTCACCAACCTGTTTCTTTCCTGAGTGTAAGCCAAAACTTTGAGAGTGACCATGTATGGGGAAAATACAACAACAATTTATACGTTGCAGTATATGCTTCCCTCCAGCAGACTTCTCTCTTCCATCAAGTTCTCTGCTCCACATTCCTGAGACTTCTCTGAAACATTTTCCATTCAATGGAGCATTAAAATGTTTGCGTCTTGTAGGGAAAAGAAAATGCACCTGTCTTCTTCGTGCGCTGTGATTTGTTCATATAGATTATGGTTTACTACATGTGTATACATAACGGCAGCTTGTTTTATTCCCATGTTCCTCATTTACAGGAGAAGACATCACCAAGTGCCTGTGTAGATATATATAATATATAGATAGAGAGATAGATATAGAGAGAGATAGATATAGCTAGATAAAGATAGAGAGATAGATATAGAGAGAGATAAAGATAGAGATATAGATAGAGATATAGAGAGATATAGACATAGAGACACATAGATATATATATATATATATCGCTAATAGTTACATTACTATAAGCCTGTGCATTTTTTGTTCTAGAGAACCTGCCAACATTAACATGTAGTCCTAGCTCAAAGAATGTTATTGAGCAGAAGGAGCTGTGTCGATTGTTTATAATGTCCTATCTGCAGGTAACATCCCAAACAATAGGAGAAGCGGAGCACATTGTACACAGAGTCCAATTTGCAGGCCGGATGTTATATAGCTGCAGGAGCTGAGCAGATTGTACATAGTGGGGCACATTTACTTAAAACAGTGCAGTCTGTACTATGTGCAGTTGCCGGTGTAGTGTACAGTGAGCGCCAGATTCAGGATTTCTGGCGCACGTTTTTCTTGAATCTGGTGCCCCCTGCACTGCCCCGACAGAGTGCACCTTTACCATGGGGTGTGCGACACACTTCAGTGCAGGAATTTGTGTGGTGTGAAGAATGGCAACAATTTCGTGGTCTAGATATTGACTGGGTTCTCATAGATTCAGACAATTTCTTAACAAAAAAAGGCCTAAGCGGCCTCACTAGAACCCATTTGTCAGGAATAGGGTTAGTAAAATTAACTTTAATTGATATGCATTAAAAAGAAAAAAAGGGAATATAAAGAAAATTAATGTAGGCAGCACTACCAAAATTTATTAAAAATTCTACAGTCAGTAAAGCCCAAATTGAAAGTTTATTAATAAACACAATTCTTTGTGGCTGGAGTGTGTTGTGTGTTGTCAATCATTTTCAATTGTATCCACTTAAGTGGGGTGGAAGTAGTGTGGAAACAGAGTTGCCAATTCACTTTAGACTAGAAAGGGATACTGAGTTTTGGGGACAGTAGATGTCTGTCAACAGCTGTAGTTATAGCTCTTTGAGTTGGTATTTTATGCAGTGTTCCATCCTCGAGGGGTGTTTGGGTACAACAATGTATCCATACACAGAAATAAAGTGGTGTGTGTAAGTAAAAGAACTGTAGCCTTTTTGATATAGGAGAAAGATGTATGTGTATATATGGAGTTTAACATGCATATTGGAAGGGGGGCCGCATTCAGAAGTCTATGGGGCCCTGCCTCTCCTCAACCCCCGCTGGATACAGCAGTTATGTGATAAACCATAGGTTACTTTCTAAATAATTTGTGTCACCATTTAAATTAACGTACCGTATTATTTTAACCATTTTCTTTTGAGTCTTCACCCTTCCACTACTTTTTTTTTTTTTCTTTTTGTTTTTTTTTTTTTTTAGGTACATCTTCTAGAACCAACAAAATTATGGAGCCAAGCACTTCTCGCACTCCTACCCTACGCCAGGGCTCACAACAGAAATGCTTGCTCTTTATAGCTTGAATCCGTTTGTGGTGAAAAAACGGGAATTTTGTATAGATTTAATAAGTTGTGTGTCATATTAGCATTCTGCTATTGTTTATTATTATTATATGCAAATAAAATTATTTGAGTATCTGTAAATCCATGTAATCAGCACATTGATTTGTAAATTGTAATTTACATTATGTAATTGTAATATTTACTATTCCTTTTGTGGTATATGCCTTTATTTTAGCTTGTTGAGGTCTACCAATAACTGATATTGTTTTGTCTCTAAAAATGTATACAATTTTCATAAAAAATACTACTGTATCAACCCTTGTGGTTTTCTAGATCTCTGCTTTCTTTCACTCTATAAAGGAAAGCTTCATTGTTTGTTCTTTCCTAGATAAAACCCAGTCAGAGTCATGTGATGTACTAGCGCTTGACTCGTTATAGGTCCCTGTCATGTGATGTCACACAGGTGCACGGCACATTATAGAACACCGTGTTATGTGAATTCCACGCCGCGGTGTACCTGTGTTGTGACATCATATGACCCGGTGCTGGCGTTTATCCACTGAAGATCAATGAGACTTCCTATAGGATGACACACAAGGCAATGATCTTGGAAATGGTGAATAAGATTGATACAGAAAGTACATATTGGAAATTTTGTTTTGGCTATGCATTACACAAACATATATCTATTATTTTGCTTACAACAAAGTGGTACAGGACCTTTTTAAAGTTTACAACTGCTTAATATCTATTCCCTTGGGACCTAAGCCAGCCTTTTATCCCTCTTCCAACTTCGCAAAGTTAAATGGAGGAAATTCATACACACATCGTAGTTTTTCATAAATCTAATCTATAGCTTTATTCAATTATACTCGCAAATAAAAACTTCAATTGGCGGAGATAAAATTCATGAGGATCGCCAGTCCAATGGGGCCAACCCTGGTTTTCAGTGTATAGCTTCTTCTGGCTTCTTTCTCCTACCTATCACAGTCCATACAGCAGCCAACCCGACTTAGACACCCCTGAGTTAACAAAGGATCGCTGCGATGTTGGTAATGTTACTTTAGCCCCAGGTCTACAATGATCAGCTGTAGAACAGTAATCAAGGTGTCTGTAATTAAGATTTACTATTAATTCCCTTCATGCTCTGCGTATGGATATATCCCCCGCAGAGCTAGAAGGCTGAGCCTCTTGATACAGAGATGGGCTCGTTGCTGCATATTACCTCTGTTAACCTCTTGTATGCCGCCGGCAAAAGATTGCCACTTCCCCCTACGTCATCGGGGCGGCGAATGGATGGCCATGACGCCTCGAGGTCTTCGTCAGAGCCGAGGCTGCATGGTTTCTGAAAATTTATGACAATGAGCGAGAGCGCTGAGGGTGTGTTACCAGACTGCCTAAGTGCTGCAGGATCATAGGCTGTTACATGAAGCAATGTGTCTACACCTCTCCTCTGCTCCCTCTGCCTGTGTGATCTTGCAGCAGCAGGAAGTTGTAACAACCAGTGAAAAGACATCTTGGACATCACAAATAAGCTTTTATAAAATTATGCTACTGGCCCGGGCTCATTAGTATATTTAGAAATTAAGGAGTCCCTGGATAACAGATATAGCAGATTACCACAGTCACGGGGCCTGGATTCTATGAGGAATGTCCCTGTGTATCATGATGGATTTTGAAGGCAGATTTTCTTTAATTGCACTGCTATAACATCACATTAACAGCAACGTAATTAGGAAAATTTCCTCTCCTAGCTACAAAACATGTATAATGCCACATGTGAACACAGTCTGATGTTCTGATTCACATCTTTTTTTAGATAGATCTACAACATTGGCAGGCGTCTTGTGGACCCACCCTGTATACGCTTACTGAATAGTTTCTTCTTTTCCTCTGCTCTCTACTCCTGTTGTCTTTATATCCTCTAAGTAATTGCAGCCTTGTCTTTATAAATTCTTGTAATTTATACGACTACATGCTCCCACACCTACCAACAAAAGCAGTAGTCTGGAGTCGGTGCTCTGTTACCATCATTCTTGACGGTTAGCTGTTCTATCATACTCCTGTAGATAACACAAGGTTTTCCCTGCAATTTTATTAAACTGTGCAAGATTGGGTTCCTGAAAACACACACAGTTTAAAAAAAAAAAAAGGCACAAAAACCACTTACTAATGATCTGTCAGTGATTAGGAACATTCATGTTTACTATCCCATAACGCTTCTATGGGTATAATATTTCTTCTGTAATCTCATTTATGTAAATCCCGAAGTTCAGGCATTAATCTGCAAAGAGTTTGTATTGCTGGGACCTGGGTGCAAGTCCCAGGATCAACATCTTCAGAGTAGTTGTATGTTCTCTTCTGTGTGTGCATGGGTTTTCCTCCGGGTCGCGTGTTAAGATTGTGGAGCCCCATTGGGGAGCAGGGACTAATCTGGGTAATCTCTGTGCAGCGCTGCGTATCTGTGTGCGCTATATAAATCAAGAATTATATTGCCCTAGACTATAAATATTTGTAACTCAATAGTGAGACATGTTGATGCTTTTTTGGATTTTTAGTTGTGAATGCAGACATACAGATATGTGTTCCCTTCACAGACAGCAAGCGAGACACTGAGGAAATGGCTGGGCTGCACCCATCGCATGGTGCATGGGTTGCCCCCAACATTATTAATGCTTTTTTTATTACAATCCTTTAATAGATAAGACCAAAATCGGAGCCCGAAATGTTTTTCAACTGACCAAACAAGCATAATTAGTTTACAAAAAATACCATTTTTTACGTAGGTTCATTGGGAAAAACATTTTATTGTAAAAAATAGGTTTTCAGTACAATAAACAATAAAGTTTGCTTTAGCCTCCGCAGAGTCCAGCTTCTTAAAATGTTGACAGTTTAGGTGGAATTCTTTACGGCAGCATCATCGCCGTAAAACAAATGGAGACGACTTATTGAGTCTATGGGTGAGTTTTTACACTTTGGAGGGATAGGTAGTGGGAGGAGATAAGCTGTGCATCATCTATTGTAAGTAGTTATATAATGATGGGTCAGTGGTTATCTATATAGAGGTTCATTGTACAGGGAAGGAGATAGCTGTGACATCATCTATTTTCTGTAGTGATGTAATGATGGGTCAGTGTTATCTTTTAGAGGTCATTGCACAGGGAGGGGAGAGAGATAAGCTGTGACTCATCTATGGTCAGTAGTGATGTAAATGATGTCAGTGTTTTCTATATAAGGTCACTTGTACAGGGAGGGGGAGGAGATAGCTGTGACAATCATCTATTGTCAGTAGTGATGTATATGGGTCAGTGTTATCTATATAGAGTCATTGTACAGGGAGGGGGAGGGAGATAGCTGTGACATCATCTATTGTCAGTAGTGATGTAATGATGGGTCAGTGTTATCTATATAGAGGTCATTGTGTACAGGGAGGGGGAGGAGATAAGCTGTGACATCATCTATTGTAAGTAGTGATGTAATGATGGGTCAGTGTTATCTATATAGAGGTCATTGTACAGGGAGAGGATATAAGCTTTGACATCATCTTTTGTCAGTAGTGAGTGTAATATGGGTCGTGTTATCTATATAGAGTCATTGTACAGGGAGGGGAGGAGATATAAGCTGTGACATCTTCCTTGTCCAGAGTGATGTAATGATGGTCAGTGTTATCTATAGAGGTCATTGTACAGGTAGGGGAGGAGATAAGCTGTGACAATCATCTATGTCAGTAAGTTGATGTATGATGGTCAGTGTTATCTATATAGAGGTCATTGTACAGGGAGGGGAGGAGATAAGCTGTGACATCATCTATTGTTCAGTAGTGATTAATGATGGGTCAGTGTGTATCTATATAGAGGTCATTGTTACAGGAGGGGGAGGAGATAAGCTGTGACATCATCTATTGTCATGTAGTGATGTAATGATGGGTCAGGGTTATCTTATAGAGGTCATTGTACAGGTAGAGGTAGAGGCTATTAAGCTGTGACATCTTCCATTGTCAGTAGTGATGTAATGATGGGGTCGTGTTATCTATATAGAGGTCATTTGTACAGGTTAGGGGGAGGAGATAAGCTGTGGACATCATCTATTGTCAGTAGTGATGTAATGATGGGTCAGTGTTATCTATATAGAGGTCATTGTACGAGGAGGGAGGAGATAAGCTGTGACATCATCTATTGTCAGTAGTGATGTAATGATGGGTCGTGTATCTCTAGATAGAGGGTCGTTTGTACACGGGAGGGGGAGGATATAAGCTGTGGGACTCATCTATTTGTCAGTAGTGATGTAATGATGGGTCAGTTTTATCTTATATAGAGGTCATTGTACAGGTAGGAGGGAGAGAATAAGCTGTGACATCTTCCATTGTCAGTAGTGATGTAATGATGGTCATTGTTATCTATATATGTCATGTACAGGAGGAGATATAAGCTTTGACATCATCTTTGTCATGAGTGATGTATGATGGGTCAGTGTTATCTATATAGAGGTCATTGTTACAGGTAGGAGGAGGAGATAAGCTGTTGACATCATCTATGTGTCAGTAGTGATGTAATGATGGGGTCAGTGTTATTCTATATAGAGGTCATTGTACAGGGAGGGGGAGGAGATAAGCTGTGACATCATCTATTGTCAGTAGTGATGTAATGATGGGTCAGTGTTATCTATATAGAGGTCATTGTACAGGGAGGGGAGGAGAAATCTGTGACATCATCTATTGTCAGTAGTGATGTTAATGATGGGTCAGTGTTATCTATATAGAGGTCGTTGTACAGGGAGGGGAGGAGATGAAGCTGTGACATCTTCCATTGTCCAGTAGTGATGTAATGATGGGTCAGTGTTATCTATATAGAGGTCATTGTACAGGTAGGGGGAGAGATAAGCTGTGCATCATCTATTGTCTATGATGTAAATGATGGGTCAGTATTATCTTATAGAGGTCATTGCTACAGGGAGGGGAGGATGATAAGGCTGTGACAATCTGCTTGTCAGTAGTGATGTAATATGGGTCAGTGTTATCTATATAGAGGTCATTGTACAGGGAGGGGGAGGAGATAACTGTTACATCATCTTTGTCAGTAGTGATGTAATGATGGGTCAGTGTTATCTATATATAAGACAATAATTGATTTATCGTATTAAATATGCTTAATATTGGACTTTTTAAAAATAGGTGCGCTTGTCCTCTCTTTAGTTTACACGAAGTTGATTTTATAATTCGGCATATTCTTTTGTTTATATAGTACATGGCTTTTCCTTTGACGCCATCATCCGTCCATCCTTTCTTCAGCACCTCTGAGGAATGACTCTCCTAAGAGATATCATCTTAACACAAATTAAGTACTTGTGTTTCTAAACTTGAACTTTCTGGATTAACAAACTTTGAGATTTGCCAATTTTCCATCAATCTGCGAACACTGAAGAGGTTAACTGCTGAATTTAAATATTGGGATGTAAGTTCACCAACTTTTTTTCTTTCCTGAGTGTAAGCCAAAACTTTGAGAGTGACCATGTATGGGGAAAATACAACAACAATTTATACGTTGCAGTATATGCTTCCCTCCAGCAGACTTCTCTCTTCCATCACGTTTTCTCTGCTCCACATTCCTGAGACTTCTCTGAAACATTTCCATCAATGGAGCATTAAAAAATGTTTTGCGTCTTGTAGGGAAAAGAAAATGCACCTGTCTTCTTCGTGCGCTGTGATTGTTTCATATAGATTATGGTTTACTACATGTGTATACATAACCGCAGCTTGTTTTATTCCCATGTTCCTCATTTACAGGAAAGACATCACCAAGTGCCTGTGTAGATATAATATAATATATAGATAGAGAGATAGATATAGTAGAGTATATACAGAGATAGATATGATACAGAAGAATAGGTATAGATGATAAAGTAGAGAGAGCTAAGGTATATAGAGAGAGATAGATATAGATAGATAAAGATAGATAGATAGAGAGTATATATCAGAGAAATTAAAATAGTTAGATAAAGGATAGAGAGAGATTACGAGAGAGATATAGTATAGAAAAGATAGAGAGATAGCTATAGAGAGCTCTTTTTTCGCTCCGCTCGCGCGCTCGGCTCTCGCTTCGCGCTCTCGTTCGCTCCTCTCGCGCGCATCGCTCTAGCGCGGCTCGCTCACGCTCGCGCCTCTGCTCGCTCGCTCTCGCGCTCTCTCGCTCCCGCGCTCGCTCTCGCTCCCGCTCGCGCCCGCGCTCTCCGTGCGCTCGCGTCGCTCGCGCGCTCTCGCCCTCGCGCCCTATCTCTCTCGCGCGCTCTCGCTCTCTCCCGCTTATCGTCTCTCGCTCCCGTCCACTTCCTCCTCCGCCGTGCCTTTTTTGTTCTCGCTCTCCGCCCCCCCTGCCCCCGGTCGTCCTCGCTCCCCGCCTGTTCTGGTCGCCGCCGGCGCTGTGGTCGCTTGTTTATAATGTCGCATCTGCAGGTAACATCCCAAACACTAGGAGAAGCGGAGCACATTGTACACAGAGTCCTATGTGCAGGCCGATGTTATATCGCTGCATGAGCTGATGCAAGATTTGTACATAGTGGGGCACATTTACTTAAAACACATTGCAGCAAGTCTGTATATGTGTCATTGCCGGGGTAGTGTACAGTGATCTAGTTCAACGTAATTAGGAAAATTCCCTCTCCTCACTACAAACATGTATATGCCACATGTGAACACAGTCTGATGTTCTGAGTCACACTTTATTTTAGATAGATCTACACCATTGGCAGCGTCTTTGGACACCACCCTGTATACGCTATACTGAATAGTTTTCTTCTTCCTCTCTCTCTCTATACTCCTGTTGTCTATTATATCCTCTAAGTAATTGCAGCTTGTCTTTATAAATTCTTGTAATTTAACGACGACTACATGCTCCACACTACACACAACCAAAAGCAGTAGCTGGAGTCGGTAGCTCTGTTACCATCATTCTTGACATGTTAGCTGTTCTATCATACTCCTGTAGATACAACAAGGTTTTCCCTGCAATTTTATTAAACTGTGGCAAGATTGGGTTCCTGAAACACACACAGTTTAAAAAAAAAAAAAGGCACAACACGTTACTAATAGATCTGTCAGTGATTGGACACTTCATGTTTACTATCCATAACGCTTCTATGGGTATAATATTTCTTCTGTACTCATTTATGTAATTCCCGAAGTTCAGAGCATTAATTCTGCAAAGAGTTTGTATTGCTGGGACCTGGGTGCAAGTCCCAGGATCAACATCTTCAGAGAGTTTTGTATGTTCTCTCTGTTGTTTGCATGGGTTTCCTCCGGGTCGCTTGTTAAGATTGTGAGCCCCATGGGGACAGGGACTAATCTGGTAAGCTCTGTGCAGCGCTGCGTAATCTGTGTGCGCTATATAAATCAAGAATTATATTGCCTAGACTATATAATATTTGTAACCAATAGTGAGACATGTTGATGCTTTTTGGATTTTTAGTTGTGTGAATGCAGACATACAGTATGTGTTCCCTTCACAGACAGCAGCAACGACAGAGAGAAATGGCTGGGCTGCACCATCGCAGTGGTCATGGGTTTGCCACAACATTTTAATGCTTTTTTTATTATATACAATCCTTTAATAGATAAGACCAAAATCTGAGGCCCGAAATTTTCAACTGGACCAAACAAGCATAAGTTAGTTTACAAAAATACATTTTTTACGTAGGCGTTCATGGGAAAACATTTTATTGTAAAAAATAGGTTTTCGTAAATAAAAAATAAAGTTTTGCTGTTAGCCTCCGCAGGTCCAGCTTCTTAAAATGTTGACAGTTTAGGTGGAATTCTTTACGGCAGCATCATCGCCGTAAACAAATGGAACGACTTATTGAGTTCTATGGGTGAGTTTTACTCTTTGGAGGGATAGGTAGTGGGAGGAGATAAGCTGTGACATCATCTATTGTAAGTAGTTATATAATGATGGGTCAGTGTTATCTTATATGAGGTCATTGTACAGGGAGGAGGAGGAGATAGCTGTGACATCATCTATTGTCTGTAGTGATGTAATGATGGGTCAGTTTATCTTATAGAGGTCATTGCACAGGGAGGGGGAGGAGATAAGCTGTGACATCATCTATGGTCAGTAGTGATGTAAATGATGGTCAGTGTTTTCTATATGAGGTCATTGTACAGGGAGGGGGAGAGATAAGCTGTGACATCATCTATTGTCAGTAGTGATGTTGTATGGGTCAGTGTTATCTATATAGAGGTCATTGTACAGGGGGGGAGGAGAGAAGCTGTGACATCATCTATTGTCAGTATTGATGTAATGATGGGTCAGTGTTATCTTATAAGAGGTCATTGTACAGGGAGGGGGAGGAGATAGCTGTGACATCATCTATTGTAAGTAGATGATGTATTGATGGGTCAGTGTTATCTATATCTAGGTCATTGTACAGGGAGGAGGATATAAGTTTGACATCATCTTTTGTCAGTAGTGATGTAATGATGGGTCAGTGTTATCTATATAGAGGTCATTGTACAGGGAGGGGGAGGAGATAAGCTGTGACATCTTCCATTGTCAGTAGTGATTAGTAATGATAGGTCTGGTATCATTAGAGGTCATTGTACAGGTAGGGGAGGAGATAAGCTGTGACATCATCTATTGTCAGTAGTGATGTAATGATGGTCAGTTGTTATCTATATAGAGGTCATTGTACAGGGAGGGGAGGAGATAAGCTGTGACATCATCTATTGTCAGTATTGTGTAATGATGGGTCAGTGTTATCTATATAGAGGTCATTGTACAGGGAGGGGGAGGAGATAGCTTGTGACATCATCTATTGTCAGTAGTGATGTAATGATGGGTCATGTTATCTTATAGAGGTCATTGTACGTAGGAGAGAGGATAAGCTGTGACATCTTCCATTGTCAGTAGTGATGTAATGATGGTCGTGTTTTATCTATATAGAGGTCTTGTACGGTAGGGGGAGGAGATAAGCTTGGTGACATCATCTATTGTCAGTAGTGATGTAATGATGGGTCAGTGTTATCTATATGAGGTCATTGTACAGGGAGGGGAGGAGATAAGCTGTGACTCATCTATTGTCAGTAGTGATGTAATGATGGGTCAGTGTATCTATATAGAGGCCGTTGTACAGGGAGGGGGAGGAGATAAGCGTGACTCATCTATTGTCAGTAGTGATGTAATGATGGGTCAGTGTTATCTATATAGAGGTCATTGTACAGTAGGAGGAGGAGATAAGCTGTGACATCTTCCATTGTCAGTAGTGATGTAATGATGGGTCAGTGTTTATCTTATATAGGTCATTGTACAGGGAGGAGGATATAAGCTTTGACACTCATCTTTTGTCAGTAGTGATGTAATGATGGGTCAGTTTATCTATATAGAGGTCATTGTACAGGTAGGAGGAGGAGATAAGCTGTGACATCATCTATTGTCAGTATTGATGTATGATGGGGTCATGTGTATCTATTAGAGGTCATTGTACAGGGAGGGGGAGGAGATAAGCTGTGACATCATCTATTGTCAGTAGGTTTAATGATGGGTCAGTGTTATCTATATAGAGAGGTCATTGTACAGGGAGGGGGAGGATAAGCTGTGACATCATCTATTGTCACGTAGTGATGTAATGATGGGTCAGTGTTATCTATATAGAGGGTCGTTTGTACAGGGGGGGGGGAGATAGCTGTGACATCTTCCATTGTCAGTAGTGATGTAATGATGGGTCAGTGTTATCTATATATGAGGTCATTGTACAGGTAGGGAGGAGTAAGCTGGGGCATCATCTATTGTCAGTAGTGTTTATGATGGGTCAGTATTATCTATATAGAGGTCATTGTACAGGGAGGGGGAGGAGATAAGCTGTGACATCATCTATTGTCAGTAGTGATGTATGATGGGGGTCAGTGTTATCTATATAGAGGTCATTGTACAGGGAGGGGGAGGAGATAAGCTGTGACATCATCTATTGTCAGTAGTGATGTAATGATGGGTCAGTGTTATCTATATATAAGAAAATAATTGATTTATCGTATTAAAATATGCTTAATATTTGGACTTTATTTAAAAATAGGTCGCTTGTCCCCTCTTTAGTTTACACGAAGTTGATTATTATAATTCGGCATATTCTTTTGTTATACTGTACATGGCTTTTCCTTTGCCCATCATCCGATCCTTTCTTCAGCACCTCTGAGGATGACTCTCCTAAGAGATATAATCTTAACACAAATTAAGTACATTGTGTTTCTAACTTGATACTTTCTGGATTACACAAACTTTGAGATTTGCAATTTTACATCAATCTGCGAACACTGAAGAGGTTAACTGCTGACTTAAAGTAATTGGGAGGTAAGTTTCACAACCTGTTTCTTTCCTGAGTGTAAGCCAAACTTTGAGAGTGACCATGTATGGGAAAATACAACAACAATTTATACGTTGCAGTATATGCTTCCCTCCAGCAGACTTCTCTCTTCCATCACGTTCTCTGCTCCACATTCCTGAGACTTCTCTGAACATTTTCCATCAATGGAGCATTAAAATGTTTGGCGTCTTGTAGGGAAAAGAAAATCCCCTGTCCTTCGTGCGCTGTGATTTGTTCATAAGATTATGGTTTACTACATGTGTATACATAACCGCAGCTTGTTTTATTCCCATGTTCCTCATTTACAGGAGAAGACATCACCAAGTGCCTGTGTAGATATATATAATATATAGATAGAGAGATAGATATAGATAGATAAAGATACAGAGATAGATATAGATAAAGAGATAGGTATAGATAGATAAAGTTAGAGAGATAGATATATAGAGGAGATTATTAGATAAGATAGAGAGTAGATATGAGAGAGATATGTTAGTAGATGAGATAGCTATGAGAGATATAGTATTAGAGTGGAGAGATATATAGTAGAATATGTTAGATCAAGATAGAGAGATAGATTCGAGAGCATATATGTTAGATACGATAGAGAGTAGTATAGAGGAGAGTAGATAAAGATAGAGATATAGATAGATAGATATAGAGAGATATAGATAAAGAGATAGATATAGATAAAGATAGAGAAAGAGATATAGTGAGAGAGATATAGATAGAGATTCGACTAGGAGACATATAGATATAAGAGATAGATATATAAAGATATATATATCGCTAATAGGTACATTACTATAAGCCTGTCATTTTTTGTTCTAAGAACCTGCACATTAACATGTAGTCCTAGCTCAAAGAATGTTATTGAGCAGAAGGAGCTGTGTCGATTGTTTTAATGTCCTACATTGCAGGTAACATCCCAAACATATGGAAAAGCGGAGCACATTACACAGAGTCCTATTTGCGGCCGGATGTTATATAGCTGCAGGAGCTGAGCAGATTGTACATAGTGGGGCACATTACTTAAAACAGTGCAGTCTGTACTATGTGCAGTTGCCTGTGTAGTGTACAGTGAGCGCCCA
>CM033648.1:23019225-23195850 GCA_019512145.1 Engystomops pustulosus
AGGATGCCAGCAACTGCCCCGGGTGTCAGTAATGTCTCACGTGTCAGGAAGGATGCCAGCAACTGCCCCAGGTGTCAGTAATGCCCCAGGTGTCAGTAATGCCCCAGGTGTCAGTAAGGATCTCAGCAACTGCCCCAGGTGTCAGTAATGCCCCCAGGTGTCAGGAAGGATGCCAGCAGCTGCCCCAGGTGTAAGGAAGGATGCCAGCAACTGCCCCAGGTGTCAGTAATGCCCCCAGGTGTCAGTAAGGATTCCAGCAGCTGCCCAAGGTGTCAGTAAGGATGCCAACAACTGCCCCAGGTGTCAGTAAGGATGCCAGCAGCTGCTAAAGGTGTCGGTAATGCCCCATATGTCAGGATGCCATCAGCTGCCCCTACGTATCAAAAATGCCCTATGTGTCAGGAAGGATGCCAGAGCTTCCCCATGTGTCAGGAAGGATACCAGCAGGCAGCGGCTGCCCCCATGTATCAGGAAGGATGCCAAAGCGCACACTCTCCAAGCTATTTTGACTCTAATAAGTGTAGCACCAAGCCCCATGCACGTAGAACAAGGAAGCTTGTTATAGAGCAGGAGCAGCTCAGCAGAATGTACGTAGTATCCGATCTTCAGGCAGCATGTTATAGAGCAGGAGGAGCTATGCAAGCTGTATTTATTTTCCTATGTGCAGGCAGGAGGAGCTGAGCGGATGTACTGTTTCCAGCGGTGTCTTTGCACTGTGGGTGTAACTGGTTATATGCACAGTACAGAGATGAGGTTGGTACAGGACCTGGGGATATAATGGAATAACCCTGTGCAGCTGGGGAGAATGTTTCCTATATACAAGCCTTCCTTTCTCTATACCACACTGTGTTATTGGCGCGGGACACTTTTAGGCAATACCACTGTGTTTCCCTTGCACTTAGCTTCCAAAATGTTCTTAGCTAAGTAGTAGATTCATTTGCTTATTCTTTTCTTTATGTAGCACTTTTCTGTATTTTGCTCCCAGATGAACAGTTACATTTTAACATTAGTGAAACATTGTTGTGATAAGATGATAATATTGTCCTTGTACTATGGACCCCTATTCCCTGCTAGTTTTACTTTTACATTTTTTTATTCTTAATTACCGTACTGGTCAGCATATGTGTGGATTATACTTTATGTACAGGGCCTGGCTGTGTTGTTGCATTTTGAAACATATACAGGAAAAGAGAGGTTGTACTGTGCAGTGTAAATATTCTGGTTAAGCAGCGGTGTAACTTGTAGCTTATGGGCCCCAGTGCAAAGTCTATACCAGCTACTAGGCTTTTAATGTGTGAAATTGGCACCTCCTGGGCCTCCTATGTCTCTTGGGCCCGGTCGCGACTGCACCCTCTGCACCCCCTCAAGTTACGACCCTGCGGGTAAGAGAAGTTGTGCTGTGCCATGTCCATATACAGCAGTGGTTCTCAACCTTATTAATACTGCAACCCTCTAATACAGTTCCTCATGTCGTGGTGGCCACAAATCATAAAATTATTTTTGTTGCAACTTCATAACTATAATTTTACTTCGGTTATGAATCAATCGCAGTCAGAGGGATGCCTTACTGTAGCATATTAAAAAATAATAAAACATACTTGTTCCTCTGCACCTTCTCTCTGCTCTTGCTGCCTTCAATGGTGGAGTTATAACGCGTGATGCAGCAATGGATTATAATATAGGTGGTTTGGCGGTAGCCCGGTGCCCAAGTCTTCTAGGGGGCCCATGACCACTTACCAATTTTATACTGATCCCAATACACAAGAGCTGTATAAGGACTTTTAAAGGTCCCCCAAAGGTCTTTTAGCCGCAGATTGATAGCAGGCAGAAGGGACACATCCTCCATCCTCCCAAGAAGCTGATTCTAGTACCATATGTAGGAAGTGATTACAGACTTGTGGGGGGTTATAATATTGAAGCAGCCCATGGCAGACTTCTGACCCTGGCATCATGTGACATCTCTGCCCATAGGCCTCTGCAGCCTTTGACCTGGCACAAGCGGAGGTGTCAACATGTGCCGCATCTACTATAAAACGAAGGAAATTGTCCGATTGGGACACATGAACCCATTGGTCACTAAAAAGTAACTTCTATTGATATTAATTAAAAGATGGATAAGGCTTCATCCAATATTGTGTTTTAAAATTTTACAGAGTGCAGAGGGCAGCAGCTTACACCATAACAGGTTGATCGAGATTATCAAGCAGCATACATCATCTACGGATAATTTTAGGGAACTGGTCGTGTACATAGACACCGAGTATGGGGTTACTGTAACTGTGTTTTACACTATGGAGGGGATCCGTGTTTCTTTATTGAGTTCAGTTCACACTAGGTTATTATAACCCACTTATGTGTTGTACTGCCCCTAGAATTACAGGTCTAGTCTTCCAGTGTTACTAATATAGCGACCCCACTGTGCTATGCACCTCTTGCCAGTGTCCTCTGCTTAGCGGTTTAGATAATCTACGCTGCGGCTAGCTAGCTATATTTCTGATTTATTCTTATTGCGCCCTGGGTACCTAGCTGTCCGCTTTCTCTGAATTAAAACCTAACAAACTAGCCCCCCCTACTATCACACAGACGACACGCTACCCTGCGGTTCTTAAAACCTTCGGAAAACACATATTTACAATGATCTTAGGCCCCTTTCACACTTGTGTTTTCATGCGCCTGTTCTGCAGGGGTGCTTTTGATGCGCAGAACTTGCAGTTTGACCCATTGTAATCAATAAGTTTTTTCATACTTGCTTTATTTTTCATGCACACACGTGCATTGTTTTTTAGTCTATGGAGATGCATCAAACTCTGAGTGTGAACACGGGTTTCTGCACTTTCTATGGAAAATCTTCCCACCACTGACAGTCAGCGACAAGACATCAATTTAGGGTGCAGGTACCAGCTCTAGGACCTGCATCTATTGGACAGTTAGGGTGCGGTCACACAGTGCATTTTTTTGTGTGTTTTTAATGCAATTTCGTTTCACAGCTGCTTACACTCCCAGAAATGAAGAACAAAGGATTCAAACCGGCCAAATGTATGGAAAACACACTGGGGCACATTTACTTACCCGGTCCATTTGCGATCCAGCGGCGCGTTCTCTGCGCTGGATTCGGGTCCGGCCGGGATTTAATAAGGTAGTTCCTCTGCCGTCCACCAGGTGGCGCTGCTGCGCTGCAAAGCATCTGAACGCGCTGGAGTTCACCGGCTCGGGCTGAGTGAAGGTAAGCGTGTCCCGAGCGACATATTTTCCGTTCTTAAATGCGGCGGTTTTTCTGAATACGTCGGGTTTTCGTTCGGCCACGCCCCCCGATTTCCGTCTCGCGCATGCCGGCGCCGATGCACCACAATCCGATTGCGTGCGCCAAAATACCGGGGCAATTCAGGTACAATCGGCGCAAATCAGAAATATTCGGGTAACACGTCGGGAAAGCGCGAATCGGGCCCTTAGTGAATGACCCCCACTGTGTGGCTGCACCCTTATGGCATGTCCGTGGGATATGCCATAAATGCCTTTTAAATAAAATTACTAGAACATCCTATACGTCTTCCTCTTATAGTCCTTCTGCTATTATTCCTGGTATTTCTATGCATAAATTGACGACTGGGTTTTCTAGATATCGTTTTGTGACCATGACGGCTTTACACCATAAGTAGTGACCAGACTGGGTCACAGTGTGAAGATACCTGCCCGTTGTCTTCTAGAAAGCGGTTGTAAATTTCCAGGAGAGATAACAGAGGAACAGTATAAGTTCTAAGATTAGACGCTCCATAATGGCTTTACAAGTATTTACAACAACAGGGGTGTCAGGAGAGGTGTCAGATCCTGTGTAAATGTCATGTTACAGAATAAAAGTCATTACATGTAAAAGTAAAGTGGATGCAGCTCTGATCTTGTGCACACAAAGGGAAGTGTTTCCTTACTGGGCACATCCGTATTAATGTGGAACAATGCATTGCGCTATGATAACAAGTCGCTGACTCGGCATCTTCTGTGCTTTCAGCAGAGTCATTTATTAGGCGGCTCCGGACAAAATATAAAAATCTAGTCATTTGTCTCTCCATGACTTATCTTTGTAGCAGTTTTGTATAAGTTGTCCAAAATAAGTCAAAATGTAAAATAAGAAGTTTTTGCTTGGCCTACCCCTCCACCCAATAGTGAGAACGGATCCTTGTTCTTTGGATCGTGGTGGTCCCGTTCTCGTGATTGGTGAGGGTGTCGGCAATGTTGTCATGTGGATAGGAGATGGCTCCTAAACTTCGGACAGCCCAGGACTATAAAAACAGGGTTGCTTTCATCTAAGAACAGCACCATGCTTGTCCATTGGTTGTGTGCAGTATTGCAGATCAGTCCCTTGGAGCTCCGCTGCGATTATCCAGAGAGGGGAAGTCTGGCCTAAGCAGTACGGAAATACTGGACCATTGGAAGGAGGAAGCTAGGTGACTTTGTTAGTTGGCATTCATTGGTAAAAAATCGGCTGTGTGTAGAGAAGAGCGAACCTAAACGTTGGGTCTGCTGATCTCTACTTGTGGGTGTTCATCTTGCTAGGATATGGGAGTGGAGGATGTTTAAACCTCTGCCACTAAGCCTCAGGCCACAATCAAACGTTGCGTTGACAGGGGCTGGGACGAACGCATGCGCGATTCCATTGAAATGCATGCAATCGGTAAGTAGCGCCTGGTGTTTTGCATCTACACAATGGAAACGCATATGCAAATGCCCTGAGCCCTGTCCACTTGCATTTGCATTGTATTTCTAAATGCAATTCAAAAGCAAAGTGTTTGCAAGTGCATTTGTATTAGAATACTTGCGATCATAAACCAGTACCCAATGTCTTGCATTTAAGTTCTCTTTCCATGCACAGCGGGTGTCAGCTATATAGTACAGCTGACACCTGCCTGTTAATACCGCAGTAGTTGTGGCAGTTAACATGTTAAGTGTCACGGTCGAATGTGACCACTGCACCTAACATCGCTGCCGTTGGGCGCAGCCATCTTGGTGACCTCACCGGAGGGTGGCTATCGGTTGTCATGGCAGCCTACAGTCTCGTAGAGACTAGTAAGGCTTGCTATGTATAATGATCTCCAATAGCCTCTGAACGGAAGGCTGTTGGAGATCATCAGTTAAATTGCTATATACTGCAATACAGTAGTATTGCGGTATATAGTATGAGCAATCAGACCCATCAAGGCTCAAGTACGCTAGAGCAGTGGTGGCGAACCTATGGCACAGGTGCCAGAGGTGGCACGCGGAGCCCTTTCTGGGGGCACACAGACCTTCGCCCCAGCACAGAGTTTGCCAGAGAGGACTCAAGACAGCGAGGACGTGCAATTCTCAGTGCTATTTTAAAGCGACCACATCCTTGGCTGCCAGGACGAAAGGAGGAGCAAGAAGGTTTGATCAGAGATGGATTATCGTTGGAGCTCCTGCTCCAAATTTCGCCATCTTCTTTCTATTGTATTAACGTTCTCAGGACAACAATACGATTAAAACTTGTGATACAGCTGGGATCAATAAGTTGCTGCTTAAATTGTCATGTTGGCACTTTGGGAAATATAAGTGGGTTTTGGTTGTAGTTTGGGCACTCTGTATCTAAAAGATTCACCATCACTGCCCTAGAGGGTCTGAAATAATGGTAAAAAAAATATTAATAAAACAAAAAGTTTAAATCGCCTTCCTTTCCCTAAACGACATCTAAAAATATGTGTTTTGATGGTATTGTGGGAGTTTTACCGAGTCAGTAGGTCCTCTGATCTTATTTTCCAGCTTCCGAAAGTAAAAACTCTGTACTATGTAAAAAATAAACAGTAAAAATCATAACCATGTTAGGTATTGCCGTATTTCAAAATAACTGTTCAAAATATCAAAAAGATTATTCCTGACTGAACACCATGACGGAAAACAACGCCCAAGTGACCGAAACGCCACTTTTTAAAAATGTTTCCATCCCTGATTATTTGAATAAAAAATGATAAATACCCAATTTTTTGGACTATAAGGCGCACTGGATTATAAGGCGCACCATCAATAAATGCCTGCTAAATCGTCTAGGTTCATATATAAGGCGCTCCTTTTGACTCTGAGAAAATGAAAGGATTTCTTGTGTGCCTTATAGTCCGAAAAATACGGTAATCTTTTATTTCTTTGGATTAAAAAAAAAAACAAAAAAAATTTTTTAAAGCCTTTCGTGGTCGAAACGTACTGCTAATGTATCCTAAGACTGGGTGATCAATAGCAACTAAACAGAGAAGCGGACAGCTCCATTCTCAGTTTAGTGGCCGAACCAAGTCACTGCAGCTTAGCTGCAATACAAATGAGAAGGGACTGATCTTCAGTAACCTGGTCTGACCGCTACACTTTACCTTGTTTCTCAGTATGTCATTGTTAATTGAATGCATAATGTGAATGAAGAAGATGGTCATGGATTGTCTGTATATTGGTTAGCGGCGCTGGTATATAGGAAAACGTTAGCAGGTAGGAGCCGTCTATTGCTGTCCATCATATAGTGCAGATTGCAGATGAGCCTTATAAAATCTTTATAGTTTGCTCTGCATATTAGGAAACTGTCAGTAAAGAAAAGCTTGTTACTTTTGTTGTAATGTTTGACATTTACTAGCAAGATCTTAGATTTGATAGTTATGTGTCTGAGGTATCTGAAGAATCGCCAGAATGTTTTACCCTTTACTATGTCTATCATTTTCTTTACAGTGTAAACAGAGCCTTGTACAAAGAACAAGTAGATCTTATCACACTGTTACCTTCTAGCCAGGCACTAACTTTTCAGCAAACTTTGCTATAGTACAAGAGACTGTAGGACACTTGAGTATCAAACTATGTAGTAGTGATGGGTCGTTTGCAAATGAGCCGGCTCATTCATGTGAACGACGTGAGCCGATGGCTCACTAAACCCTGCCCCTAAACGGCTCACCATGACCTTTGACCTGATAAAATTGGGTTAAAAGTGGTGTGTTGTGGGGTGACTGGCTGGCCTGCGGCTCCCTATTATATATTTAATAGGGAGCCGTTCAGGAGCCAAAAGAGCCGGCTCTTCGTAGTGAGCGGAGCCTAGTGAGCCAGCTCACTAAGAAGAGCCGGACTTCACTACTATGAATAGTCTATGGAGAGCAGATGAAGGGGAATTAGCAGGAACTGAGTTTGTAGACTTTTGAGTTATAAGGTGAGATTCAGCCCTACTTTCTGTGTACAGTGTATGGCAGACATCATAGCAGTTAAAGGATGTTTTTTTTTTTTGTTCTCCATGAGAATGTTAAGTTTTTCAGATGAAGTTTTTGACGTCCAAACCCGGAGTGGAGTGTATAAAAGAATATGTCTCCCATCATGATCCACATGTGCCTTTGGTTTCGTAAATGGCATTTGAAACTGAACATTTGCACCCTGGATGCTCCCTAATTTTGTGATGAATGAGAGCTGTAAGGCAGATGTGGTCTGCTGCTCCCTACAGCGGTGCGTTCGTGCAGAAAGCTGATTGTTCCTCCTGATCTGCTTTGTTACATTGCACACGTGTAATGGAAGTTTAGATGAAGTCTGTACATATAGCTGCGCCCCTTATCCCTACTACAGGGGGATCCAAATGTAATAAAGAAAGGAACATCTGATGTTCAAAAGTGAATGGGGGGAAAAAACCAAACTTCACTTTATTGTGTTTTAACCCCTTACCGCCAGAGCCACTTTTTACCTTCCTAACACTGCCCATTTTTTTTCAAATCTGCTCTGTGTCACTGTAAGGGGTTATAACTTTGTGAAGCTCTCTGGGTGTTACTATAGTCCCAGACTGCAATGACCAGCTATAAGGTGTCTGAAATGAAGCTTTATTGATAATCCTTGGTCCAAATACAGCAAAAATATTTTGAAAATCCAATTGTCACTGGGACAAAAAGAAAATTAGTTTGAAGCTACAATTATAAAATGTACAGTTCCGACTTACATACAAATTCAACTCAAGAACAAACCTATGGAACCCATCTTGTACGTAACCCAGAGACTGCCTGTAGTTTTCTCGGGACACTTTGTACTTCATGTTAGATTAAAAATTTTGGTGGTATGTTTTGCGTTTATTTCTGAAAAAAACAAAACAAAGTTTTTTGTGTAAATTTGGAAAAATGCTTGATTTTCGAAATAAAAAATGTTCTACTTTTTCAACACATAGTGATGACAGCAAAAAATATAACTTTGATTAACCGAATTTTTATGCGTCCTCTCATTTTGTGGGAGGTTATGGGGCTTTGAATCCTGCTATTGAGGGACTTAAAGTCACTTTCAGAGGCCTAAATAATAGTAAAACCCCATAAATTGTATATTGGGGTAATCTACACCCCTCAACCTATGTAAAACAACTTTTATGAAGTTTGTTAAACCTTTAATAGTTTTACAGGGGTTAAAACAATCGTGGGCAATTTTGAAATTTCAATTTTTTTTGGCTAAATGAATGTGTTTTTCAAAAAATTTACAAATTCTCAGTGGATCAAATACCAAAACGCTACATTCAGAGCAGATTGTATTGTGACTTTTTAACGGCTATACAATCTTACTCATGAGATTTTATTAACTCTTGAATGTATGGAGGAAAAGAAAACCAACAATTTTGGTTTCCTTTCTTTTTTGTATTTGGGGGGCCGTTCACCAAATCAGTACATATGGCCTTTACACGCTGCGGTCATGCGTGACCGCGGTGTGTAAAGGGTTAACACCCACAATAGGAGGAATCTCCGGAGATTCCCGGGTGTTAGCAGTGGGTGTCAGCTATAATATACAGCTGACACCTGCAGCTGCTGGTTCCATTCAGCAGCCGGTGCCATAAGCGTGACGTAGTACTGCCGCTCGAGACGTACTAAGTCCAATGTCGGTAAGGGGTTAAAGGTATTTACGAGGAATGACTGCCTTCCTATTCAGTTTAGTGGTAAAATTTAATGTTGAGATTCATTGTGGGCAGCTCTGCTACTTTGCACAAAGGTTAGGCTCTGTTCACTGCTGTTGGATATGCCACCACTCAAACAACTGCTGATGGATCTCATTGACATATAATTCAGTGCTTATAACGTTCCACACTCTTCACTAACTCCCACGATTGCTTAGTTTGATTGGACAGCTAGGTCGAGGAAGAGTTGTGGTTGTACCAAACTTCTTCGTTTTAAGGATTATGGAGGCTGCTGTGCTCTTAGGATAGGAACCTTGAGGGCTGCCAAAATTTCTTTGTAACCTCAGCCAGATCTGAGCCTTGTCACAATTCTTTCTCTGAGCACCTTAGGCAGTTTCTTAGACCTCATGATTCCCATGTGCTCTGACATGCACTGTGAGCTGTGTGGTCTTGTATAGACAGGTGTCTTTAAACACAGCCGGACTCCAATAAAAGAGTAGAGCCATCTCAAGGAGGATCAGAAGAAAATGTACAGCATGTGAGTTAAATATGAATGTCACAGTAGAGGGTCTGAATACTTATAACCATGTGAAATTTTCATTTTTCTTGTTTACTAAATTAGCAGAAATATCTGAATTTAAGTTTAAGTAGTTAAGTTTTTTTTTTTCTGTCAAGATGGGATGCAGAGTGTACATTTAATGAGTAAATTGGTCGTATAAAGTCACTGAGATGAACTAGTCGGCACTGCAATTAAGCTTTCCCCTACCTGATCTGCAGCTATTTAGCTGCTGCAGCACCTGGAGGACTTGCTGGGTGAGTAATGGAGCCATTAATTCTGCAGTCTACCACCAATTCCTGAAGAAGAGTGTCAGGCCATCTGTTCATATTCTCAAGTGCACTTTAGTTATGCACAAGGCCAATGATCCAGAATACACCAGCAACCACCCACCTCTGAATGGCTTAAGAAACTAGGGTTATGTGCACACCACCGTATACTCACCGGGGCTGGGATTCCAGCGTAGTTCTTTGCAGGGTGAAGAAAGGGGGTGGGGCACCTTACCGCTTCCCGTGCAGCCGAGCCTCAAACTGGCCACGTGTAGGACGTTTCAGAGATTCTCGAAACCCTTTCGCTCACACCACAGTGACTGAGGGCCAAAATGCTCATTGGGGGCCATGATCTGGTTGCATACTGTGCAGCTGCAAAGATGAGTGACCAAAGTCCCTCCAAAACTTTGTAAAAAGTTTTGGAGGGAAATTTTTACAAACCAAAATGCTGATACAGCAATTATTCATAGCAGAGGGGAGGAGTTGTAGAGCGCTGCAGGCTGAAAGACCCACCCAGAGCACTTCCATAGCTGGATTGGTTAATTTAACTTTTCAGTGAAGTCCTGTCCCTACTAACCACACACACAAAGACATGGTTTCACAGATCACCAGGACGGCCACCTACCTCCGTTTGCAGCTTTGTATGGTCAAAACTGCTGACAGATTCCCTTTTACATGGAAGGCTGTGAGCAAATTATGTTGTAAAATATAGTGGGCAATACAGCTCTCTAGATTGATGGGAGTTCCATAAAATGGGTCCTTGGTAATCATAAAGTGGCAATGCTTATCAATATTTTGGGATTGGAATCAACTTTTAATACATTTTTACTCTATAAAGAACAATAAATGCCTATTGCAATATTTGTTTTACTTCAAATAATTTTGTAAAGCGATAACAACCAAATGTTCCAAAGGTGTCTGTCTATTTAAAGGGGTTTCCTCATGAAACAAAGTTTTCAAATTTCAATCGCCTAGTGATGTTTACACAATAAAGATAAATTTTAACCCTCTTACTTTACAATTTTACTCAGTTTTATTGCTGTTTTGGCGCCTATAACTCAGTGATGGTCATTGTAAAATTGCAGAATGTGGACAGGGACTCTCTCTAAGCAGCCACTTCATGATCCATCTGTGCTATGAGATGCTGCGTCTTGACAATGTGCTTAGATTATCAGGGTACAGGGTTTATCTTCACTTTAATTTAGCTTCTGAAATTCTACTAGTATCTGACACATGGAAAAAGAGAGATGAGACAAATCAGAGATGAGAGACCCATGAGATGGATATAAAACACAATGACACTCTCAGCTCTGATAACTCACCTAATCGATAAAACACTCAGATAGCTCTGATATTTAGACCTTATCTGTCTGTAGCTTGCAGAGTAAGTCTCTGCACACTGCTGGTTGCTGGCAGAAGTGCCTGTGTCTGAGCTGGTCTCGTAATGCAGGAGGGAGTTGCAGGAGGCAGAGAGCACTGCAGTGTGCAGACAAGGGAAGCTATTCATGAGAGGAAGAAGAACCATAGTCAGAAGACGCCAGTTACCGATGACAACCAAAATTGTGTACACCAGGACTGATGGAAACGGGTTGGAACAAAGAAAATGCAGACTGCTTGTACATTTACTTATAAAGTGTCAGCGCCAGTTTTGTGTCACGGCTGCACTTTGTCTGACAAGACAGAAAAAATGTGCACCCAAAGGGGCGAGTTAGCGCTTAGTCGGAGTTTGCACCACATTTATTACTTACATTTGCACCACAATTCTACAGCATGAACAAAGTGCAGCAAAAAAAAGTGGTGCAGTTCCCGAGCAGTGCAGGGGGCGCCAGATTCATGAAGAGCGTGCACCAGTTTTTAGTAGTCTGGCGTCCCCTGTACACTCCACAGGCACACTGCACATAGTACAGACTGGCCCACGTTTATCAAAATTAGTGCAATGTCCCTTCACTGCTCAGCCACACCCTGTGTGGACCAAGGCAAAAAATAATGTCCAAAACCCAAAGAAAAAACCTGCACAACACATTGGACAAATTAATCCAAAATTTCTGTCACATTTGGCTTACTAAATCTCCTCCTATTTTCTAATATCTGGTGTGAACTACTGACTCAACTATGCCCCTTAAAGGGGTTGGTCTTGATTGTGTGTGTGTGTGTATATATATATTTTAATGGTCTATTCTGTGGATAGATGTGAGGAGGCCGGCAGATGGCCGTGTACATATAATAGTGGGGAGCTAAAATCCTTTAAATAATGAATTCTTGGTTTTTTTTCTCATCACAGGGTTACAGAACAATGACTTGAAAAGACAGTTTCTCATGGAGCGACTGCTGGATGCTGTCAAGCAGGTATGACACGCACTGTCTATGTTTGTAGTAGCTATTAATCTTTGTAATAACCAAGTATTCATTTTGTACAAAAATATATAAAAATTAAAGCTAACTTCACCTTTACTATGTATATATTGCTGTAAGGGACTTGTGTACTACACAGTGGGAGGGAGCTACAACCTGACCAATGATGAGACAGGAGGCGTGTCTCAGACTACATCAGACTTCCTTCTGGCACTGGTGCCATGACACAGCTGAGCTAACAAGTGTTGTGGAAAATCAATCACTAGTGGGGAAAAAAAACAGCGGATTGGTTTCTAATCTACTTTTTGCCCTACCCAGTTGGTTGCCAGCAACATTTTAGAAAAACGGACCTCATTCCGATGTAATCCTTGTGCCATCAGTCTTTTTTATTTTTGCGGATCCGTTGACTTCTAAGGAAGTCTGTGGTCTGCATTTCAGAAAAAATAGTGCAGGCTGCAATTTGTTTTTCTCTCTCTGTCTGCACGTCTGTGAAAAAAATGAATGTGTGAACAGAACCATAGGAATCAATGGGTCTGTAGGCTGTCTGCCAAAAGAACTGATCGAGCACTAAATTTTCACACCTGAGTACTGAATTTTATGTAGGTGTGTATGTTTATTTTATAGAGTTTGTACATATATGTACAATGTTAGATTGTACAATGTTAGGCATCTTTTCACTCTTCTATGCATAATGTTATTCACAAAGCAGGCCAAGTGTTTTAGTAATTCTTGCAGTATCTGGAAAATGTGTTAAACTGAATCCTGTGTTGAAAAAAAAATATATATCTTATGCCGTTTTAGAACTTTTAACCAATTCCTCTTGCAGGTGGCCTGAGTACATGCAATTCACATCCAATTTAGGACCCATTGAACATTTTTCAAATTTCTGTTTTGCTGACCTTCAGGGCACCTTGTGGGATAAGTAACACATTAGGTGGGATGGATCCACTATCCTATGGACTGAATGAAGAGAGTTGCTATGATACTCCACTTATTCTGCACTTTTTTAGCATACAGAGATAGGGTCGTATCTGTCCCCATGTTTTCACTCTTTCTTCAGCAGAACTCTGCGAAGGACCCCGCCAGATACATCACGTGGCTGGAGCCTCTTGATGTATCGAGCTGCCCCGGAGTAGCGGGCTATCAAACGCTGGTGCACAATAAATAATTCCTGTTGCCCTTAAATGGCAGGATGCAGTGATGTCTTAAAAACATCATTTTAAAAATCCCCCTTGATAAACAGATCTCACAAAAGATGTTTTTAAGGCTGATCTTCTATATCATATGCATTAGTTTCTACAGTGTTTGTTTACCTTTTTGAGTGGTTTCAGATCAATATTTTTGGGAATCATTTTTCTGTCTTTGATTTGTAGTGCCAGATTCGCTTTGGAGGACGTAAAGAGATTGCTTCAGATTCTGATAGCCGGTATGTCTATCCTTTTCTAGATTTTGATTCTTTTTAGTTTTAATTTGGTTACTTTTTCAATTATGTATGTGACATAAAGCATGTATCCTTACAATAGGTGATCAGTGTGATATTGGTGGGGGTCTCACACCTAACAAATCCATTCATTAGCTAACCGATGCAGTCTCTCCACAGTTTACCAAGAACAGCACCTTATATTGTTTAGGGCAGTGGTGGCGAACCTATGGCACGGGTGTCAGAGGCGGCACTCCAACCCCTTTGCGCACCCGGGCCATCGCCCCATCACACCAGACAGAACTCAAAGAATCTTCCTGCAGTTCCTAGCAACTTAAAGGATGCTGCTTTCAGTGATAGTTACTTGGCTACTTGGGACTGTAGGAAGAGGGAGAATTTGTAGACAGGATTCTCTGTGCACAGAGGGACACTGGAAAGAAGCTACAATTATGCAAATTTCCCCTCCTTCCTTCTACTGTGTTGGTGTTCTAAGGAGGCCAGTATGATTGAACCTTGTTGAAGAACAGGGAGCAATAAGTTACTGCTTTAATGTTTGGTTGGCACCTTGCGATAAATGAGGGGGGTTTGGGGTTGCAGTTTGCGCACTCCGTCACTAAAAGGTTCGCCATCACTGGTTTAGGGGATGTGCTTGGTAATGCAGCTTCACTCCATTCAGTTAAAGGAGTTGTCCAGCCAAATCAAATGCCATCCCCACAGATTTCAAACAGGTGTCCCTTTTACCCAAAATGAACAGACCAGCTGGTCACACATTCAGCTTCTGATCCTTTCATCTCTATGGCTCTGAGCGGAGTACTCCACCACTTTCGTCTGCACCGTAGACTGTGCATGGAGCAGTAGCGCACATGCTCAACATGCCTTTTCATTCATTTGGGCCCCATTCTTGTGAGCCCATTCTACCTTTTGTACCATTACAGTCTGGCAAGTTGTCCCCTTTCCTGTGGATAGGCAAACGGGTAATGTGACAAATATACGTGACAGCACTGGCCTATGAGGTGGAAGTGGTGCTCACTGTAGTTCTATGACAACTTCAAACATCTGATCATAAGGGTTTCTTGGTGTCATACCTATTACTAATCTGATATTATTACCTATCCGAAGGCTGGAGAATGCTGGAGTGCCCTTTAAATGAAATCTTCTGCTTTCTTTGGAGTTTTGCACAATAATTGTTTAGTCTGGACAGAAGTTTTGTTTTGTATGAGAAAGGGGAAGTGGAATGAATACTTTCTTATTCTTATTGTTACTCTATTAACTGTACCATCTTTATCCATTGCGTCTCGCATGTTATTGGGAGAAAAGTTTTTACATAAGCCTCTTTTTATGTACTGCAGGCTCTGTATAGACAGCAGCACACGTAGGGGGATTTCAGCTATAAGACTGCATTCACACTACCTTCCGTATGGGGGGGCGTATATACGGCTGTAAGCTTGCAGCCGTACATACATCCCCCATAGAGAGCATTGGCTGCACACGTGCGGCACCGTACCGCTCCGTACACGGGAAAAAGACAGGACATGTCCTATCTTTCCCTGTGTTTTACGGCCCATCCGCAATGCATTGCTGTGGAGCGGAAAGGGGTCACCCCTCCACCTCTCCATGGCGCCAAACTTGCGGGCATACGTTCATGTGTGTGCAGCCTAATTCTGAACCCTGTGACTCTCTTTTTGTAAACTGGGTGCCTGCTTAAAATTGTATTAATAAGTGCTTATTTTAAGGCTTCTGTCTGAGTTTAAGTCATCTGGTGGTACTATAGATATCAACTAGACCAAAAAGTTTTCTGTTATTTAGCATGAGAACAAAACGAGTCCTTGTGAAACTTGGATGAAACGCGGAGGCTCTGATGGAAATGGGAATAGAGCTATAAACATTTTGATAGTTTTGATTGTCTAATTCAATTCTTCCTTTAATCTGAATGCTCTGCTCGGCCAAGTATGCACATGTTATGGGAGAAAATCCTGGCTGCACCAACTCAAAAGCCAAGGGGTGAGAGATGTGTGTCGTGAGGCCACCATTCAGTTTAGGTCAGTTTAGGCCAACCGTTTGCTAGATAAAGGAATTATTAGTATAAAATTATTAGATATTGGCTGCACACAAACTTTCTTCCAGGAATCTGTGGGAAGGAGTGTGCCACAAAATTCAAGTCTGCTTGCCCAACTCTTATTCAGTACCTAACCCCAACCCCTCGAGTGCCGACAACATATAATACCCCCTTACTGGCCCCCCCCCTTTATAAAACCCTTTTTCCCTAGAACCCCCCCCCCCCCCTTTAATTTTTTTTTTGTTGCTTTTTTAATGCCCTTTCTTATATTGCCACTTTGCAGCTGGGGATCCCTGCTTTAGATGGTTGGCTCTTCTTTCAGAAATTAATGTGTGTGGTAGTTCATTAATTTAGTTTGTTAAAGGGTTTCTTCACACATTCACTTCAATGGGAGCTGTGCCTGCTCTTGATTTCTCAGTGTAACCGAAGAATTCCTGGGATGAATTTTCTTGGCCTGGTGTCTGTTTTCCAGCAGGGATCTAGTTGTTGATGATGTGTCGCTGATGCCTGCAGTGTACATCACGCATCATTGCTCCCGCTGTCTAGTACAGATCCACAGTATAACTCCATATCCCCGGCATCATTGCTTCCTCCAGCGCTACTAGAGCTTTAGTGCCGGCATTTATGCCCACTAATTCTTACAAAGATATAGAGAGGAAAGCCGGCCATACCATTCTACCTTGTATCCACTTCATGTGGGACCTCATCTGCAGTGAATTGCACTGTAATGGAATAGGGGGAGCCCGTAGCCAAATTCTACTATTTGTATATGTCTTACCTGCAGATTGGATTATATATTTTGCTTTGAATATGATTACAGAATAAACTGTGCAATTACAAAGCAATTGGTTTTATACATTTTAAACAATTTCTAGGATTTTAGCTGCCATTATAAAGAGAAATGTGTGTTTCTATTTACTGACAGCAAGCAGAAATAAAAAAGTGGTAACTAGAAGAATACATAAGATTTGGACATCTCTTGTGATGCTTTTTCTGCCTGTTTTTTTAATCCCCTGGAAATAGCAGTTTTGGGCATCATCTATTATGGCTCTTTGTTGTATAGTCCTCTCTCTGCTATTCCTCCTGGAAATGTTTTAATAAATGAAGCAGTTGCATCAGGTGTCATTGTCCTTCCCTATCCAGAGGATAACAATCCAGGTGCGGTCCCACGAAGCAGGCACTGTGCTGCAATATTTCCGACATTGCCTTAGTATTGAATGGAGCGGTAGGACACTGTTGCATCATTCAATTAGTTAGAATGGTGTTTTTGGGGATTGGTGGGGGGGTCCCAGCAGTCAGACTTCCATTGATCAGATTGTTTTCATATATCCTGTGGATGGGGGATAACAGTAATTCTTGGTGCAACACTATTTAGGGTTGTCCTTACACTGCTGTGCTCTTAGTTCTCTACAATGATTAGTTCTGCACAGCTGTTTCTCTTCCTTTCTAATGATAACTAAATAGATGCTTGCTTCACCCATAATTCAGAGCAGCATGGATTGGCTGTGGAGCTAGAGCACAGCAGTGTGAGGACGTGCCCCAGTGATCTTGGTACATACTGGTACATAAACAAAACTTTGTAGCATTATATACAACACAGTCTGCAGCTTTGTATGGTCAGGGTTGCTGTAAGGCCTCCTTAATCATAATATAGTAATAATAATGGGTCGTTCTTTATACATGTATAAATCATACAATTATTCCGTCAAGATGTAACGATGGTGATTTGTTAACGGTTTCCTGCCCCCTCCACCTTTTGATCCTCGGAGAAGACATGTTTGCGGTTCCTCTCTCATTGTGATGTGTTTGGTTGCAGAGTTATTTGTCTGTGCGCTCAGTTTGAGGCCGTTCTTCAGCATGGCTTGAAGAGAAGCAGAGGATTAGCATTAACAGCGGCAGCAATCAAACAGGCAGCAGGATTCTCCAGTAAAACAGAGACAGGTAACCCTCCATTATCGCCCCTCTGCCTAATGATGTTGTGACAGATCCTCGCTGTGCACTTTGCATGGCTTGTTGCTGCAGCATTTTATTTAGTAATTTGGCTAATGTACCAAACCAGAGTGAATTCTGCTTAACCGTTAAGCAATTTGCACTATTTCTACTAGTCTTTCTAATGCTCATTATCGAAATGCTATTAACTATCTGATTGCACCTATTCACTATATATATCCAATGTAACACACACTACATCTGAAGCAAATGTGCAAGTCATCCCCGCCACCCCCATCCGATGGAAGACTGATAGCCGCGCCTGAACACCCAAGGCTGAGGCATGGAGAAAAAATCCAGCGCCGTCCCCATATAAAAAGTCTCGATCAACGCGTTTTGGCCAACAACCTTAGTCTAGATCAAGACTAAGGCTCTTAGCCGAAACACGCCACTTGTTTTCTGTGTTTTTACCCAATGTATTTCTTGCTCTTACACAAATAGACTTTTTTCATATGGGGACGAATAGGCTTGGGCTTTTTTTTTTTTCTCCTTACAGACTAAATACTGTACATAGTTTAGTTGTGAATACAAGAAAAAACACAGTGGAAAGTGTTGCAGTACTTGGCTTTGTTTGACAGCAATCTTTCTCTGTCCGCTACACTTTACGGCCATAGATGCTGTTCACGTGTTGCCTGTATGGTGCACTGGCCCTTTAAGAAACCATTGTTCTGCTGGTGTCCTGCAAGACCACCCTTAGGCTACATTCACACGGACGTATGAAAACGTCCGTATCCGTACCGTTTTTTTACGGATTACATACGGCCACATTCATTTCAATGGACAATACGTCTGACCATTTATATTGCCGTTGTTAACTCCGTTCCGTACCGTACCGTATACTAGCCGTATAAAAATATAGAGCATGTCCTAGAAGTCCCTAGAAGTCTATGGGGACGTATAAAATACGGGTTACATACGTGCTGCATACGGATGAAAAGCGTCACGTATATACGGCCCGTAAATACGGGACTAGAGAAATCATACGTCCGTGTGAATGTAGCCTTAATGTTTTTGAGAATTATGTTTGTATATGTTGTTCTTCTTTTCCATTAATAAACGTGGATTAAACATAAGAAACCATTGTTATCCTCCCTCCGCCAGATAGGTGATGACTGAAGTAAGAATAGATCCCCACCCTTCGTAAAAGCAGGGTTCCCATTCTCCCTTAACGAATGAAGCGGTAGGTCAAGCAAGCATGCGGCTGCTCAGTTCAATACTATGTGAGGGTCAGAAATTGTTGAGTACATCATTTGGCTATTTCCAATCCTCTTATTCAATGTCTATGAAACTGCCGGAGATAGCAAAGCACTGTGTTCGGCAATTTTCAACACTCCCATTATATTCAGTATATTCAGTGACCGGATGATACTCATTCAATTAATAAATATGGGGGAGGGTCCCAATAATGCTTGGAACAACCCCTTTAAGATGGCTCCTTCCACAGAAAGTTAAAAAAAATCAGTTCCTTGCTTCCTAGATCCTATGAATATGTTCCTCTATGTTTGGCTCCCCAAATCTGCATGCCCTGACCTTGGATTGCTCACTGACTACTCTTTGTTACTGTACTTAGATATCTCTTCACCTGCCTGGGTCACCCATCAACTGCAGTAGGATTAATACTAGGGGAAGCAGCCTGGTGACCTCATTTCAGTGAAGTCCAAATAACTTTTTTGTTTCTTTATTTTAAGGAGCAGCAGAATGCTGCACATGTAACATGATTCGGTGGGTCCATATTACAGAATGAAATCAGACAGTAGATAATTTCTAGGCATTAAAGGGGTTCTCCAGATCTATGAAATTTTCTAGAAAGAGATTACAAGGTTATAAAATAACAAAAGGAGTAAGCAAACTAGTTTGATGAGCAAAGTATTACTCTTTCTGTATTATAACTGAAGTTTTTATGAAACTTGGTTCTGTTGGTGGCAGTTCTGAACCTCCGCGGAATATGGATCTGTTCTGGTTACATGAGATTTGATCTCAATGCTCAGTGGGATTTCTTTTTCTCTTGCCGTATTATTTTATTCTTTTTCCTTTCTTTCCGCTCTTAGCTTCTTTCTCCCTCAAAATACATACCTCTTTCTGATGCTTCTTTAAGTGGTTCAACAGATGGTTATTGTTTTGTTGGATCTCGTTGTTTTTTTCCATTTGTGTAATAACTTTTATGATGGTGTTTAGCTGCTTGTGTGCCAACAGCATTTTATTGCAGATGTGCTCAGACATATACTACAGGGCTCAGCTTTTTCTTCATTTGATGCCTGTTTATGGAACAAAATAGTTTTGCTCTTTCGTACAAGAACCGAAAAGGGTTTACTGCAGTATACTGACCCCCATGGGGGACTCAAGTGCTGTTTAGGCCCTTTTGGAGAGCCAATAGATGTTCCAGTACGTGCAGACGCTACAAAACCTGGCAGGAATTTCTAGGAATTGTCACCCTAATTATTTATAGCCACCTACCCTGAGAAAGCGTCCTACAAACTCCTTATGTCATATTATCTCATATATGAAAGGCTAAGGGCCACCTAAGGAGAATTATATCAAAACAAGGGAGAGGAGATGTTGTCAAAAAGTTGGCATTGCAAACCAACATAGACTGCATGCCAGCACCTAGAAAGAAAGATGGCACAATATAACTAAACTTGGTCTATTAGCTCTGCAGTACACACTTTTATCTAGGAACCTCATAAGATGTTAGTGCTAACAATACAAGATATTAAAACGTAACCAAACCTTTCATGCAAATATTTTTTAATTTCAGAAATCGTTATTGCTGGAGAGAATATTAAACTTTTGTAATATACTTGATTGAGTAAAGCTGCTTCTCTGTGCCCTTTTCCTGCTCTTTTCCCTGCGGTGAGCAGTGTATCTAAAAAACCTACAGAGGTCCATCCATTACAGAGGAGGCTAATGATTAACTCTTGTCATAACTAGAGAATATTTCCATTCATAATTTACCTCTCTGAAGAGATTAGACTCTATCGGGTTCTTTTATCTCTCCGCTATCCGTGGATACAGGACAGAAAGCTGATTTACATCTCTTAAATTAGGAAGAAAGGCAAGGGGAAAAGAAGGACACAGGAATAGATTTCTATAATAAAGTGTATCACAAAGTTTACTATTATCATCTGCACCATTCATTTGTAAAATTTGCTTGAAAATTTAGTTAGACTAAATAGCAAAAATAAAGTCTGCACACGTCCCAGGTGATAATAGAAACAGTATATGCAGGCAGTATATAAGAAGATGTTTATATATATTCTAGTTTGCTTCATTTTATAAACTAATATGGCTAATCTCTCAACATGGCAGCGATTAAAGGTCATCAATGTATTAACATTTCGGATCAAATTTTATCCAACCTCCGAATATGAAATCATCTCTATTTCTTGCTGTCACTGCCAAATATCTTGATACAGTTTTTAATGATTTGCAGGAGATGTAGGATGAAATGCGTATTATCAGACCTATGGCAATTATTGGGATCAAATGTTCTGAGAAATATTTGTTCTTGATAAGCTGCGGATCAGCTGACAAATATGCAGTGGTGACTTTTTTTTTTCTTTTCCCCCCTAGAACCGGTATTTTGGGTGTACGTGAAAGAAATTCTAAACAAGCATGAGCTCCAGAGATTTTACTCTTTAAAGAACATAACTACTGATATTGGTAGGGGCCGCGCCTGGCTGCGATGTGCGCTCAATGAACATTCCCTGGAGCGTTACGTACATATGCTGCTCGCTGATCCAAACCGGCTTAGGTAATGCTCAGATCAGCAAACCTTCTTTTTTTGAAAAAGTTTTCTTTTTAAACCTTTTTTATTCAGTTGTTCAACCCTGAAATATAGTTGCTTATTCTAGACATATATTGCAGTAACATTTAGCTCAGTCTGTTCTGATAATGGATCATTGAAGAGTTATTACAGTTACAGAGCAGTTATTACAGATCACATGGTGTGGATACAGCATACGTTACTTATGTAGTAAGGTTTACACAGTAGAAACTGAATGGTGCTCTGCTCCATCACAACTGATAATGAGGATAAGGCCCCTTTCACACTTGCGTTTTTCACGCACGTTTTCTGCGCGTGCTTTTGACACGCAGAACTTGCATTGCACTCTGACCCATTGTAACCAATGGGTCTTTTCAGACTTGCATTTTTCTTCACGCACACACGCGCGTTTTTTTTTTACGCGCGTTTAAATCTCGACATGCTCTACTTTTGCAAGTCACGCGCGTGAAAAACGCACCATACAAGTCTATGGAGATGCATCAAAAACGCATTACACTCTGAGACACTTGAAAGTGCAATGCATTTTTCACGCATCAATTGCCATAGAAAAGATAGAGCTGAGTCCATTTCACGCGCATTTTCTGTGCGTGAAAAACGCATTGAAATTGAATTGAAAACGCGCATGAAAAATGAGACATGAACAAACTCTGATGAAAACTGATTGCACTTGATGCAAAATGTGCGTTTTTCATGACCAAAACCCTGATCGCACCCTGATCAGACTCTGACGTGATCTGCAACGCAAGTGTGGAAGGGGCCTAATGGTCTGACAGTCAACTCAAATCCAAACCTGATCGATTTTAACGTAACCACATTAACCATCATCAGTTGAGACTGGCAAGACAACAATCGAGTCCTTAGGGCTATTTCAGACTAGCGTGGTCAGCATGTGAACCAGGTAATGGTGACATATAATGCTCAGTGTCCCTTCTTCTTTGGTGCTGCTGTTTTGGCAATGACAGGGACTCTTTGTATCATATATCACTATAATGCATGGAGTCCCATTCTCTGCACTTTTGTTGGTCTGTGAAACTGTGTGCACTGCACGATCGGTGATTCAAGAACAACCACAATGGTCAGAAATGTGGCCACAAATTGGATTTTTTTTTAACATATAAAGTGTATATATACAATATAGGACCTTCTATATGTGTGTATACCAGAAGGGGGAATAGGGATCAGTGGGGCAGATTTACTTATACTGTATAAAGCTTAGATAGTTCACAAAAAGGTCTCGTCTTGTCAAGGTGTCCAATGCTAAATAATAATTAGGGCTCCATGCACACAAACAATGCACACAAGTGCAGACCTATGACAAAATATTGACAGACGGGCATATTTTTGGCTAATTTGGTCTGATCATGGGACATTTTATGTATGGGAATATTGGAGGTTTTTTTTACATTTTAAATCGATGTATGACAGGGGGAACCACTCCTCACAGGCCACTCCCAGGGGACTAGGGACACCAATCTACATACAAAATGGTAAACTTTTATCTAACTTATCTTATTATCTTATATTATTTTGAAAAAAGACAGTTTTACTATAAAAACTCGAATCAAAAGGCAAAGAGTTCGTGGGCACAGCCAACACCAGGCTCAAGTAGAACAGCGTAATGGAGAGGACGGGGGTGTATGAGAGGGCACTCGACTACACCGTGGTGGTGCTCAAGCCGAAAGCAGCAACAACAGTCCAATAAGTACGAACAAAAGGCAGGCTGGCACCACCGGTGGTGAAAAGTCTTCTTTATTGTGTGTAGAGACATAACAGGAGGCACGCAGTGCCGCTAAGCCGACGGGCCGTTTTGCTCCAGGCCCGTCGGCTTAGCGGCACTGCGTGCCTCCCTGTATATGTCTCTACACAAATAAAGAAGACTTTTCACCACCGGTGAGTGCCAGCCTGCCTTTTGTTCGTACTTACTATAAAAACTCTGGCAATGGGCACACTATTCTCTACGGGGTCAGTGGGGAGCCATAAAAAGGGATCTTGATGACCGGTTCCCTTTAATGGGATTCTGTCAGCACCCAACTCACATAAACCTATTTCACCTGGATTAAAAAAAAATAAAAATGTTTAATAGCTTTAGGATAAATAAATGTTTGAGTGAAGATAAGAAGGCAGTGACACATACACACAAGAGCCCTTCAGGACCATTATTATTCTGTCGCTGTTGGAATGAAATGCGTCATAACCCTCCATACTAATACAAGATTTTTTTTTTTTTCCTTTTTATTGATTTTAGTTTCTTCTATGAAGACTGGTCATTTCTATTAGATGAGGAGCGTTCCAGTATGCTTCCCACCATGGCAGCTGGTAAGCTAAACTCATACATAACTGAGACTAGATGACTTCAAAGATTGTTACTGTGGAAAGGAGATCTGTAAAAGAGAAAAAAACATTTTTTTTTTTTTTCATCAAAGAGAGTGTCCAAAATCGCACCTCCTAGAGACTTCTGTCACTGACTGATCAAAAAGGAATTCCTTATATATATTTGTTGAATTGAACAGATATTATTCTACTTGTATTAAAGAAAATCTACCATTTTATTTTTATGCACTGTGAACCAAACATACACTCACCGGCCACTTTATTAGGTACACCATGCTAGTAACGGGTTGGACCCCCTTTTGCCTTCAGAACTGCCTCAATTCTTCGTGGCATAGATTCAACAAGGTGCTGGAAGCATTCCTCAGAGATTTTGGTCCATATTGACATGATGGCATCACACAGTTGCCGCAGATTTGTCGGCTGCACATCCATGATGCAAATCTCCCGGTCCACCACATCCCAAAGATGCTCTATTGGATTGAGATCTGGTGACTGTGGAGGCCATTTGAGTACAGTGAACTCATTGTCATGTTCAAGAAACCAGTCTGAGATGATTCCAGCTTTATGACATGGCGCATTATCCTGCTGAAAGTAGCCATCAGATGTTGGGTACATTGTGGTCATAAAGGGATGGACATGGTCAGCAACAATACTCAGGAAGGCTGTGGCGTTGCAACGATGCTCAATTGGTACCAAGGGGCCCAAAGAGCGCCAAGAAAATATTCCCCACACCATGACACCACCACCACCAGCCTGAACCGTTGATACAAGGCAGGATGGATCCATGCTTTCATGTTGTTGATGCCAAATTCTGACCCTACCATACGAATGTCGGAGCAGAAATCAAGACTCATCAGACCTGGCAACGTTTTTCCAATCTTCTACTGTCCAATTTCGATGAGCTTGTGCAAATTGTAGCCTCAGTTTCCTGTTCTTAGCTGAAAGGAGTGGCACCCGGTGTGGTCTTCTGCTGCTGTAGCCCATCTGCCTCAAAGTTCGACGTACTGTGCGTTCAGAGATGCTCTTCTGCCTACCTTGGTTGTAACGGGTGGCGATTTGAGTCACTGTTGCCTTTCTATCAGCTCGAACCAGTCTGCCCATTCTCCTCTGACCTCTGGCATCAACAAGGCCATTTTTCCGAACACAGAACTGACGCTCACTGATGTTTTTTCTTTTCGGACCTTCTCTGTAAACCTAGAGATGGTTGTGCAGTTGGACAGGTGTACCTAATAAGTGGCCGGTGAGTGTATTGAGATGCCTTTAACTACACTGATGCAGAAACTTATCTTGTTAATCCCTGTGCTGAGTGGTTTCCTAAAAAAACAATTATGACATTCAGGACCTTTGGAAAGCGGATGCAGACTAGTACACACACAACACAGAGCTTCCTGAACTCTCCATAATGGACAAATCACTTGAGCTGGATGACTCGTACAAGCAGCTGGAAGGTGCATAACTTGGCTGTCAGGGACAGCACCATGAAAGCAGCGTTCTCTGAAGTCGTGAATATATAGGGTAAGAGGAGAAGTGCTTGGGTAGGGGGCACAGTAGTGGACTGAGCCACATTATCATCATTTATCATTGTTTTTTCAGCAATATCACTCAGTTCAGGATTAAACAAGATATGTTTCTGCATCAGTGAATTACAGCATTCTCAAGGTATGTTTGATTCATAATGCATAAAAGCAAATGACGTAGGGTGCTTGTAGTTTCAACACCATGCAAAACTACAACTCTACAGGCTCAGGAGTGGCCTATTTACTTTGTATGTGGGAGAGAGGCCAGTGCAGTTTTGTCATGTACCAATTAATGGTTCAGCCATTTCCATCACTCCCATAATATTGAATGGAGTAGCAGCGACACATGCTTGAAAACTGCATCCTAAAAACTGACTATGAACGCACCATCAATATTTAAAATTTTAATAATAATGGATAGATAGTTGGAGATCAAACGCTCATCAACCCAACCAGCCCGTTGATTCTGGTTTCATTTGGCACTGGAAGGAATAACGAGCACTGATCCAGGTGAAACAGCTGCATCTCGTCTAGTGGCTGAACTTTGTTACTGATGCTTAGCTTGGGTTGCTGAGTTGTGTTACCTGATTGGGCATTACATTCTTATTTTGGCGCCAACTGTGGTTGAAATACTGTATCGATCTATTTGGTTCATTTGTGTTTATCTGTTCATGTTCTTATAAGGGATGTATTTGTGATATTCTAAGGTCTGAACTCAAATCCTGTTTGCAATCAACATTGAAACAAGGATCTAAATGGACAAGTAAAGACGGCTCCTACAGTTTCCCATCTTCTGAAGGAGTCCACCCAGAATGTTACCTCTTTACTGAAGGAATCCACTCAAGGTGTCAGCACTCTCCTTCGAGAGATCACATCACGGTCTGCGGTTTCATTTTGATCAAACCAGAGCAAGAATCTGACCCTCTCCAGTGATTTCCAGAAGTCTACATCAGGTCAGTTTCATGGAACCAGTTGAGTTCATGCGAAAGAAATTCCACCTAAGGGTGCGTCACATGTTCAGTTTTTCAAATTCGTTTCCAATGTCCAAACCAGGAGTGGAGTGAAAAAAGATAGTAGTAGCAGCTTCAGTGATATTTGCTCGCCCATTACGATCCACACCTGCTTTGGCTTCAAACTGCATTTGAAAAACTGAACCTTTGAATGCACTCTAAATTTGACTCTTAGGAGCGATTCTGTTTGTGCGAGTTTGGGTCGCATTCACACTTGCGTTTACTCCTAATGATCCTGAGAACTGGACCACCCCCCAATCTCCGAGGGTCCCCTTTCCATAAAGGGTGGAGCCGCAGCCAGGGAAGTACTCAGTGGGGTTTAGTGTGACTGTGTTCAGGGGCTCCAAGGAGGAGAAGGGCCCTAAGCCACAGAAACCCTCCTCCCATTCCAGGTGCGGGGACTCACCGTGTACACAGGAGGGGGTTGATATCTATGGTGGGGGGGCCACAAAATTTGCCAGTCAGGGGCCCCGAACTTCCCAGTGGGTGCTCCTGGCCGCAGGACAAGCATATGCCCTGCCGCTTCATGCTACGTTGATGATAGGAGGCATATAGATAGGAGGCAAGGGTAGGGGAAAACTGTAATATGTACTGATCTTCAGCTCGAACATAGAAAGTATTTAGTAGAAAAACTGCTATTTATTAGTGCAGAAAACTTTTAAAACTCTATTGAGTATCACTGATGTTCTTCTTCCAAAGACGCCTATCTTCTTTGTGGTTAGGAATTTACTAAATATACAAGGCAGGGAACTAATCTATATCTTCCTGTAGATGGCAAAGTAAAAAGATCAGAAAGAAGAAGAAGAAAGTGACAACAATCATCTCATTGATGATGATGGGGAAAAGAAGATTCGCATCCGCAGGGGTTTCAAAGACCACAGGAGCGGCAATGCTGGAGAGTTCAGAGGAGCATTCTGACAGGTCCTCCGCTGCTCTTTCTAACTTTGAAGCTCAGTTTTCAAATGACTTGAATGACAAAGAAAACACAGACTGCTCCTGGAGAGACAATTCTCTGCGTGTTAATGGGGATTCGGTTACAGAAAACTGGACGTGAAGGCATCGATGATGTAAGACTTAGATGACTATGACACCTATGAAGTCATTCTTCAGCAAATCTGAAGTTAGAACTGGGAGTCGTTCTGCAGAACAGTAAGTTTTTCCTAATCACAAGCGTCACTTGTTACTGAACGTTTTGTGGGTACGAAGTCTCCAGTTACATAACCCTTTTTATAGTGTTTGTGTGGCTTGTTTACTCTGTGTAATCTTTTGACCATGAAGAGCCACTACTGAAATCAGCGAGATACGAGTATTTCTTATGTGTCAGGGGAGTATAAAGTAAAGGCAGTGAGAAAGGAGAAGAAAGAGTTGTTACGTTTTTTTCCTACTCTATATATGGCTTGTAAGAAATTTGAGAAAAGGTAGGGGTAGTGTTCCCTTTGGGAGGGGCACCATGTAACAAAGGGACCACTATGCAATAATCTCTGTGAAGAGGTATGCAAATGCACTTTTTTTTTTACATATTTTTTTTACACATAATCAATTTATGCTCTAGAACGCACCTGAGTAAGTAAACCCTTAGTAGGGGTATGGTTGCGGCTCTGTCTTGCGGCGTTTCCAAGAAGCGCGGGGGCCATGCCTTGGCCAAACTCATTAGCCTCTTGCATGAAACATACGTTGTTTACACATCGCACGGATTTCACTGTAACGCAAATGTCTTTCGGGCCCAAAGGCAACGCCCCAGTTGAGCTTGAAACGCAACGCTAGTTGCTACATATGACAGCACCCTTAAAGGAAAATACCTCATAATCCTTTAACTTAAACCAGTGCACTTACTTGGTTGTGGAACCTCTTGTTCAGTCAATCTTCTTTTCTCTTTACTTTTTAAAGTGACCTCGTTTTGCCAAAAAAATAGGCTTCATTAGCAAAATTTTAAAACTATAAGGGCCTTTGGTGGGACGGCATTCCTCGAGCCACTCGCCAGGCTCTGTCACCTTTAGGTCTAATGGGGCATACATAATCTTCCCCACCAGCCCAAATCTGTGCCGTTAACCCAGCTCGGCCAACTTCCTGCGTTATATGTTGGTGATCGTCTCTTCAGTGTAAGTCACATGAGTAAAACACGCTGCAATTTTTGAGAAAAGAAACAACCACAGAGTCTAGGAATTCTGGAGCTGGTGGTGATATTTGTTTTTGGGCCAAACAGGGCATAAAAAAGAAAGAAAAAAAGCAGATAGGATGGGTAGGTAAAATATTTCCAAGGGGAAATTAATTGCTTAGCGAGGGGTCTGACATGTAATATGATGGGGTTAGTACAGCGATCTGCTGGTTAGTTGTCTTTTAAGGAAACCTACCATGAGATCTACTACCAGAAGTAGATCTGATGCGTAGATTCTCCTGCCTGTAGCAATATCAAAAAGAAGCCAGTGTGTATTGGCTAAAGAATAGTGCAATTTTATTCACAAAGGACAAACGGATAGATGCCGTCATCACATATAGTAAAACATTAAAAATGTGGAAAAAGAAATGAAAAGAGGGGTATGTCGCCCTTCTCCATTTTTTTTTCTCTCCCCTCAATTTCCCATTGTCCCGCTTCCTCCTCTCTTTTTTTTTCTTTTACTTTTCCGCCTTTTGTCCTCTGCCCCTCCCTTTTTCATCTTTCTTCCCCCCCATGATTCCTCTTCCCCCCTCGTGTGTTCGTTTGTAGCTGTGTCGTCCCTTTGCCTTATCTCTCTATCTGCCTCCCCTTTCCGTTCCGTTAGCACTCCCCCTCTTTTATCTATTTTTTCCCGTGTCTCTCTCCATCTTCTACTCCGTAAATCTTGTTTTTTCTGTTCCCTCTTCACTTTTGTTCCCTTCCTCCTCCTCTTGAACTCTTCCCTTCCTTCTCCCTCCCTCGTTTATGGCTCCTTCTTTTCACCTCTTGTTTTTCTCCTTCCTTTGCATGCCATTCATCAGATTCTTGTTCTTGTATCTGCCTTCCTTTCTCTTTGCTTATTTTTCATTCTTGCTCTTCCTTTTCTTCTTACGCCATCTCTTGCCCTTTCTCTCTTTTTCGTTTCCCCCCCGCTTTCTTTGGTTTGACCTTTCCTTCCTTTTTTCTCCTTTCCTCCTTGTTTCTCTCTGTTTGTCACCCCTACTTGTTTTACTTCCTTACCGGTTGTTTTCTTTCTTTCCTTGTTGTTCCCTCGCTCCTCCCCTTTTCCCCTTCTCTATCATCTTTACTTCGTCCTCTTCCTTTTTTCTACCTCTTCCATACCTTATGGACGAGAGCCAGTCACCAAAGGTCCACATACAAGCCACAGTTGAAAAGAAAATGGGGCGTTCCTCAGCAATTTAGATGATGGTCCGGTTATTTGCAATAATACACTCAGTCCTAAGGAACATGCAATAGTAAATTAGATACAAAAACTCAAAAAGGGGTCCAGTACCGTACAGGGACCCCTGGAATTAAAGCGTCAGGAGGAACAAATTTAAGTGCTCAACAGTGGGCTCCATAAGCTGAAACCAGGACCTGATCCCCTACGGTCAGGAGTTAACCGATGCAGTAGTGGGATATGAAAGAGAAACATCGTCCCACGTTACCCCTTCCTCAGGGGTATGCCCTAATCTGTAATTTATAATAATCCGGAACCTATCTGATATGTTCCAACATAAGGGTGCTTTGGGGTGAATTTAACAAAAGTTTAAATTATATGGACCACAGATTATCAAAGTTCTGGTAGCATCTCTGTTTTATAGAGGAGTGAAAAAAAAAATTGAAGGTCTTCTGTTACATTGACTTTAATGGACCAGAATGGTGTAACAGGGAAACTCAGGTGGGAAGTTAAGCATAAACTTTACATTTCTACTAATTGTTAAGGAGCCCGCGGATTTTGTGTCCTGTTAAACTTAAAAATCTGTGGTGCTGGACAGAATGAGGAGACATAAGTGATCTTTGAGATTAAATAGGATTATATTATAATAATGCTATTTATAGGGGGATCAGGGGTACTATCTGGCAGCCGCCTATATAGTAATGTAACAGTTTCTATTACTGTAAAGTTTGTATAGTTTTACGTACGTTTGCCATATTTGAGATACATTTATGTGTTCGGCAATGATCATAAACTTGTGTTCCCAAAGTCACTTTGTACTTCGGAAAGTTAAAGTAGAAAAACAATAAAAGAAGTGAACGTGTAAAAAAAATATTTCCATATAAACGGTTTTAAGTTTTATAGCCTTCAGTTTTACTGGGAAATTGGGGGGAATAATGTAGTAAAGTAATGAGCCCACAGTTTGATGTAGAAAGCCTCCAGTTGTTTAAGCAGCGGTTGGCCCACCGCAAACAGTAGTTTCCATCTCCATATAATGTGAATGTTGTGAGGTAAAATAACCGTATTATGATCCATTTTCAATATCTCCTCAATAAAACATCTGCATGATGGCGAATACTGTGATACTCCCTTATCCAATCAGCAGTGCATCCGCTTCAGACCTCCATGAAAAGTAACGTGACAACTCAAGGGAAGATATCAATTATACTCTTGACACAAGATGATTGGCCGAGGCTTCACTTTCTAACACAAGCTTTATACATATTATTCGAGCACAAATTTGGGACTGTTCTCGGGTTGTTCGTAGTAGATCATCAAAAAGGTGGAAAGGTCCATTACATCATGATTAATGGGTTGAGAAGGAAACCATTGACCATCAAGACTTTGACTAGATTGTCCAGAAGATCACAAAATTACACTCAGGACTAAGCCGCTCGGCGAAGGAGCAAAAATTTTCACTCCATGCCCTGTGTTTCCACCTTCAAACACTCAACCATGAGGAACCAGGATCGGCCATCAACGATTAAGATACAGGGAAAATAAAAGGGTTGGCCCTGAATTATGATAGAAGGCCAAGTGGCTGTAACTTTCAGGCTGTGTTCACACACGAGTTACATTGTGTTTATAAATGCATACATCAGTGAGGAAGGATTGAGTTTTGCCTGATACCATACTGTTAACATTTGCATTTGCAACAAAAAACCAAAGGGGGTCATTTATTTAAGGGCACCGATTGCGTTTTTTTTACCGACGGGTTAACCCGAATATTTCGGTTTTGCGCCGCTTGTACCTTAAATTGCCCCGGGATTTGGCGAACGCGTCGGATTTGGCGCCATCGGCGATGCATGGCGGACGATGAATAGGGGGAGGGGCGAGTGGAACGAAAAGAAAAACCCGACGTATTCGGAAAAAAACCGCCGCATTTCAAAACCGAACAAATGTGTCGCATAATAAGGACCGTATTACCTTCACTGGTCCAGCCGGTGCATTCGGCGGATGAGTTACTTTCAGCGCAGGCAGGCGCCACCTGGTGGACGGCGGAAGAAGAAGAACTACCTTATTAAATCCCAGGCCGGACCCGAATCCCAGAGCGGGAGAAGCGCCGCTCGAACGCGAATGGACCCGGGCGGGGTGGTAAGGTAAGTAAATTTGCCCCAATGTTTACTCTTTAATGGTCGCTGTATCAGGATTCTACGCAGCACGGAAGAAGATATTGCAGTGAATCGGGGTAGCAAGTCCCAGCTTGTGTGGGTTATCACAACCCAGCCCCGAAACTTCGGCGATTTCACACGGGGAAAGTATGTGATGGATGAATGAAAAGGCTTGTGCTCACTGTTCCGAGCCGTAGCCCGCAAAAGATAGCTGCTGTATCTTTTGGCCGTATTCTTACCGCCGAAGAGGGGGGGGGGAAGAAGCGCTAAACATACTTTCCTCACCTGTGTGCCTGGCAGGATAAGACGGGGCACCGTTCCAAACCAGACTGTTTAACCATTAGACACAGCAGTTTTTCAAACCTGGGTTCAGCATCTAATTGCTGCAGATGGAGCGCTCCCTCTGCCACCATTTGAACTATGTCGGCTTGTAATCGCTTGGGGCCGATGGTGTTATTTAGGTTTGACATATAGGACAGGATATTTAGAAATTACCTAGATTGCCATTGTTTTTTAAAATGCATAAAAGAGTAATAAAATTTTTGAGTGGGGGATTAGCATCTACAAATTGTGATATTGAAAACTAACCCATCTGGAAAAACAAGACCCGTACAACTTATAGTACGGGTTATAATATACTGACGATACTATAGTAGTAAAAAGTTTATAGCTTGTCAAAAAAATTAATTGGGAAATAGGGCTGGGAATTTGACATGGAAACGGGTGCCCGAGATAGGGGGGGTTAACAATCACTTTTGTAAATCAATGTAACACAATGTACCGTAATTAAGCTAACGCAATGTAAACACCACATGGGGCACAGCCCCAGACTTGCATTCCGCATATTTCTTTGATTTGAATAACATTGCTTATTGTGTAGCTTGACTTGTATTACCGTATTTGTCGGAAATAAGGCGCACAACAAAAAATCCTTTGATACTCTCAGAAATCAAAGTGCCCTTACGTCCAGTGCCAAAACCCCCCCCCTTATATATGAACCAACTAAAGACAACGCTGCTGTACTGCGCACAGTTCTGCCACCTGCTGGTCATTCATACTGATAATCCGGTGCGCTTATTACGAACCTAGACCTTAAGCAGGCATTTATTGATGGATGCACCTTATAATCCGGTTGCGGGGTTAGTTATATTTGCCCACTCATTCACCCTTTCACATGGTCATATACTTTTTGACTTTAGGACACCTGTAGGAAGACTCAGAAAATCCGCAAGTTGCTTGCTGGACTCCTCTACAAGTCTTGGAGACCACTCAGGGTATTATTCCCTGTAATGCTGCAAATTCCTATAACCAATCAGGGTAATTGAGTTACAACCTGTCTTTTGAAGAGTGAAATGCTTGTTAAACGAAACTATGGGGCCGATTCACCCAACCGGCTTAAGAGAAGGAAACTTGAGAAGGAATTCTGCCACAAATTGTCCATACGCCACATTGTGAAGTGTGTTTTGGACACCCCGGGGTTCACACTGATTTTTCTGGTTTTGGAACCTGCGCCCAAGGAAGTTCCAGGGGAGCAGGTCGGTTGTACTGTAGGTGAAAGCTCAGATGCCAGGTGTGTATGGTGAAGGCTGAATGAAGGGTTCTCTGTACATTCAGTACGGCATTACGGGGGGGACATACAGAAATCCTGTTGCACCCAAAATCAATACAGGAAGGGTTACAGGGACCTCTGCCACCCACAATCATGAGATTTCTTGGTCATGATATTGCCCGGCAGTACTGTTGCAGATTGCATAACCTTTGCAGCCACAGCGTATCCAAAAGGACCTGATGATTTCCCCCCATTTTTCAAAACTGGACGACAATGAGTCATAAAACTCTTAGACAATCGTTGATTAAGGAAGTTAGGAGTTATGTCCATCTCAAGACCAAGGGCAAATACATTTTGGAACCTTTATCACCAGGGTATCATATCGATTATGTCTAATCGGTTCTAGCACCCTTGGATCCAAATATTGCGGGATGGAACACATAGCAAAGGGTTCCGGTTTGGTTTAAATGTGTTCCAGGGACAGGATTCCAGAACCATGACCCTACGAAGCTATAACTTCTCCAGGTTCTGGACTTAATAACCAGTACAAAGGTCCTGTCCAACCCTCCTGGGGGTGGCAGCAGAGGTGTGTCTGCAAACTAGTATAATCAGAGCACCCCTGAATGCTTTCGTCTGGGAAGGATTGCGGACGGAGGAAGGAAACATTTTACCTTAAAGTGCCTAGGAAAGATCTGGGGTGTGAAACTGAGGTTCCTTAGGCCAACACAGAAGGTGGAAAACATACAGATTGATGATACTGTAGTCTACCTGGTATTTGTACTCTGCTTAACTCACTTCCTGCGCCCTAAGAGCTGTACGGTATTGGAGTGTCTAAAAAAAGGAAAACTCAGGGTGTCCGAAGAGTTCCGGTTTCCTTCAGTCCTTGTTGGCTTAGTTGAATGTATTTCCCCCAAAAAAATCAATTTCTACATTCACACTTCCATTTTGTTTTACATGTGTGAAACCTTAACGGTTAATAGACTTAATTAGAAGTGTTTTGTTTTGCTACGTTGAGGGGTTGTTTGTCGTTTCTATAGTGGGGTAATTTATGGGGTTTACTAATTACTAGGCCTTTCAAAGTCAATTGAAGGCTGGGAGATGTCCACTCAAATGTTGGTTTTTGGCGATTTTCATGAAAATTAGAAAAAATGCACTAAAGTTCTAAGCATAATAATACTAGAAAAATTAGAGGTGTTTAAAATATAATTCCATGAATGAAAAAAAGCAGACATTACGGAAATGTTAGTTAAGTTACCCATAAGTTTATTCACTCTGCGGGAAAAACCAGACATTTCCAACTTTGGAAAAGAATAATTTTTATGAATTTGCAAAATTTTCATTTTTATTTTCAGAAAATGATGAAACGCAAAACTTATAACAACTAACATGAAGTCTATAGAATACGTCCTCAAAATCACATTGAATGTAAAAAGGTTATGAAGTTTATAACCAATTATCATGACACAGGGCAGATTCTAAAAATCTAGTCTGGACATTAAGCTCAAAAAATGTCGGCATATTAGTTTGTCTGCTCTGGGGTCTACAAATCTACGTTATTATTTGTCTGCGAGTAGCAGAAATAAATTATTAGTAATGGGTGCTCTAGGGTTTCATACTATGTCTGTGGTCTATATTCTATGCATGAAGCAAGATATGGTTGGTGGGGTGATTATTGAGTTGTGAATGTATGTTGAAACATGTCTGTGGGTATATAATACAGTGTTACAAGAAGAGAGGTTTTTCTGTGTGCGCCAACCTGACAATACCCCCACGCACTCCAGTAGGTGACGGGGAGTGGAGCAGATGGGCAAGGACATGATCTATAGATTAGTCTCTACCGAGAAAGCAGAAAACTTTGCCAGATCAGAAATGGTGTTGGGTCCGCAACTGGCAGAGTTGGTACTGTATCTACAAAAGGGCAGTACCTTTTAGTAGAATTTTTGGGGCCAGAAAGTGTACTTGGGGGGGGGGGGGGGGGGATTTGAAGAATGCCATCTTAAAAAATGAATTCTTTCGCCTTCTGTCGTAGATGTGTCGTTTTTGTTGTGTACGATAGATGATAACCAGTCATCTAGAATTAAGTTATTTTTAGATATCTTCTGAATTTAGTAATAGGAGGGGACACCATAACTTGTTGCCCTGCCCCGGGTAATAAAAAAACCTATTTATAATCGGCTTGTAGATTTTTAGAAATGGTGTTGTGTGGTAGGGTCCTGGGTTGGCAACCTGGAGGGCAAGGCTTTAAAAATGAAGCGCTCCAACTGCTGCCCCCTTATAATGTCAATGTTCACAGGTCAGTCTTCAAAAAAGGAAGTCCATTCTATTATTCTGGGGGCTTCAATTACTCTATCAGTAAGGGTATAAGGAGGACATTCTTTTGGTGATGAGGGGGTACCGTGACCTCCCTGAAGTATGGTGGGCAAAGGACATGGAAAACCGACTAATAGAGGAACACAGGGAATCGGGAGCCAGGGGCGGGTATGGACAGGTTTGTTCCGCCATGTTCCAGGTCCCCAGGCGTTTGTCCATATTTATGTAACCCCCTTTAAAATTGATTTTACAGTGGGGGGGCGTTGTGTATAATGACAAGTTTTGTGGCATGAGCTTGGCAAATTTAGGGACTGCTCCCGCTTTATATGAGTATAGGTTGATTTTCACCATAAAATCGGTTCGAGACGAGCCCTGAAAAAAAATTAGACAAGAATCTGTAATAAAACGGTACGGACTGACTAATTATCAAGTGTATTTTGGAATGAATGTGACTCTCCGCCTGTTCTCAGCTACACTTATTGGTTGGTAGAGATCGTATACCGATCCTAGTATTTTGTGCAGTTGCTCTACCAGGTAGCCTCGTTTAGTTTGCGTTATACTTGACGTGTTGGTTTTTATCGGATGTGGCAAACCTTCCTGTATATACTTGTTGTTGTAAAAGGGCAATCGCCATCCTAATAATGAATATTACTCCAGACTGCTCCTCGCACTAATCCCTTGCCAAGTAAAGATGATAGGAAAACGGACCATCAGTATCGATGGTTGTGGGAGGATCTTTACACTGCGCACAATATGTCATTTGTGTATTCGATGAGAGCGCTAATTTCAACAAACAATTTCTGTCATGACATGGGGAAAGTCGTAAAATAAGTCCAATTGACCCGGATAATATAAATCTGTATGTCGCCCCATTCTCTGTAAACCCTAGAGATGGTTGTGCAGTTGGACAGGTGTACCTAATAAAGTGGCCGGTGAGTGTGCATTGAGAATGCTGTAACTACACTGATGCAGAAACATATCTTGTTTTATCCTTGTGCTGAGTGGTTTTGCTCAAAAAACTATTATGACATTCAGGACTTTTGGAAAGCTGGATGCAGACTGGTACACACACAACACAGAGCTTCCTGAACTCTCCATAATGGACAAATCAACTTGAGCTGGATGACTCGTACACATCAGCTGCTGGAAGGTGCATAACTTCTGGCTGTCAGGGACAGCACCATGAAAGCAGCGTTCTCTGAAGTAGTGCATATATAGGGTAAGAGGAGAAGTGCTTGGGGAGGGGGCACAGTAGTGACTGAGCTCCATTATCATAATTTTATCATTGTTTTTTTCAGCAAAATCACTCAGTTCAGGGATTAAACAAGATATGTTTCTGCATCAGTGTAATTACAGCATTCTCAAGGTATGTTTGATTCATAATGCATAAAAGCAAATGACGTAGGGTGTTTGTAGTTTCAACACCATGCAAAACTATAACTCTACAGGCTCAGGAGTGGCCTATTTACTTTGTATGTGAGTGCCAGAGATGACCAATTAATGTGTTCAGCAATTTCCATCACTCCCATAATATTGAATGGAGTAGCAGGACACATGCTTGAAAACTGCATCCTAAAAACTGAACATATGAATAATAAAGTGGCCGGTGAGTGTACATTGAGAATGCTTTAACTACACTGATGCAGAAACTTATCTTGTTTAATCCCTGTGCTGAGTGGTTTTCCTAAAAAAACAATTATGACATTCAGGACCTTTGGAAAGCTGGATGCAGACTAGTACACACACAACACAGAGCTTCCTGAACTCTCCATAATGGACAAATCAACTTGAGCTGGATGACTCGTACACAGCAGCTGCTGGAAGGTGCATAACTTCTGGCTGTCAGGGACAGCACCATGAAAGCAGCGTTCTCTGAAGTCGTGAATATATAGGGTAAGAGGAGAAGTGCTTGGGTAGGGGGCACAGTAGTGACTGAGCCACATTATCATCATTTTATCATTGTTTTTTTCAGCAATATCACTCAGTTCAGGGATTAAACAAGATATGTTTCTGCATCAGTGTAATTACAGCATTCTCAAGGTATGTTTGATTCATAATGCATAAAAGCAAATGACGTAGGGTGCTTGTAGTTTCAACACCATGCAAAACTACAACTCTACAGGCTCAGGAGTGGCCTATTTACTTTGTATGTGAGTGCCAGAGATGACCAATTAATGTGTTCAGCAATTTCCATCACTCCCATAATATTGAATGGAGTAGCAGGACACATGCTTGAAAACTGCATCCTAAAAACTGAACATATGAACGCACCATCAATATTTAAATATTTTAATAATTAATGGATCAGATAGTTGGAGATCAAACGCTCATCACCCAACCAGCCCGTTGATTCTGGTTTCATTTGGCACTGGAAGGAATAAAGAGCACTGATCCAGGTGAACAGCTGCATTCTCTGTCTAGTGGCTGAACTTTGTTACTGATGCTTAGCTTGTGGGTTGCTGAGTTGTGGTTACCTGATTGGGCATTACCATTCTTATTTTGTCGGCCAACTTGTGGTTGAAATACTGTATCGATCTATTTGGTTCATTTGTGTTTATCTGTTTCATGTTTCTTATAATGGGATGTATTTGTGATATTCTAAGGTCTGAACTCAATCCTGTTTGCAATCAACATTGATAACAAGGATCTAAATGGACAAGTAAAGACGGCTCCTACAGTTTCCCATCTTCTGAAGGAGTCCACCCAGAATGTTACCTCTTTACTGAAGGAATCCACTCAAGGTGTCAGCACTCTCCTTCGAGAGATCACATCATCGTCTGCGGTTTCTATTTTGATCAAACCAGAGCAAGAATCTGACCCTCTCCCAGTGATTTCCAGAAGTCTTACATCAGGTCAGTTTCATGGAACAGGTTGAGTTCATGCGAAAGAAATTCCACCTAAGGGTGCGTTCACATGTTCAGTTTTTCAAATTCAGTTTCCAATGTCCAAACCAGGAGTGGAGTGAAAAAAGATAGTAGTAGCAGCTTTCAGTGATATTTGCTCGCCCATTACGATCCACACCTGCTTTTGGCTTCAACAACTGCATTTGAAAAACTGAACCTTTGAATGCACTCTAAATTATGACCTCTTAGGAGCGATTCTGTTTGTGCGAGTTTTGGGTCGCATTCACACCTTGTGTTTACTGCTACTGATCCTGAGAACTGGACCACCCCAACTCTCCGAGGGTCCCCTTTCCAATAAAGGGTGGAGCCGCAGCCAAGGAAGTCATCGGGGGGGTTTAGTGTGACTGTGTTCAGGGGGCCCCAAGGAGGAGAAGGGGCCCTAAGTCACAGAAAACCCTCCTCCCATTCCAGGTGCGGGGAACTCACCGTGTACACAGGAGGGGGGTTGATCATTCTATGGAGGGGGCCACAAAATTTGCCAGTCAGGGGCCCCCGAACTTCCCAGTGGTGCTCCTGGCCGCAGGACAAGCATATGCCCTGCCGCTTCATGCCTACGTTGATGATAGGAGGCATAATAGGTAGGAGGCAAGGGTAGGGGAAAACTGTAATATGTACTGATCCTCATATCTAACAAAACTGCTATTTATTAGTGCAGAAAACTTTTAAAACTTTCTTGAGTATCACTGATGTTTCTTCCAAAGACGCCTATCTTCCTTGTTGTTAGGAATTTACTAAAATATACAAGGCAGGGAACTAATCTATTATCTTTCCTGTAGATGGCAAAGCTAAAAAAGATCGAAAGAAGAAGAAGAAAGTGACAACAATCATCTCATTTGATGATGATGGGGAAATGGAAGATTCGCAATCCGCAGGGGTTTCAAAGACCACAGTGAGCGGCATGGAGAGTTCAGAGGAGCATTCTGACAGGTCCTCCGCTGCTCTTTCTAACTTTGAAGCTCAGTTTCAAATGAACTTGAATGACAAAGAAAACACAGACTGCTCCTGGAGAGACAATTCTCTGCGTGTTAATGGGGATTTCGGTTACAGAAAACTGGACGTGAAGAGCATCGATGATGAAGACTTAGATGACTATGACACCTATGAAGTCCATTCTGTCAGCAAATCTGAAGTTAGAACTGGGAGTCGTTCTGCAGAACAGTAAGTTTTTCCTAATCACAGCGTCACTTTGTACTGCACGTTTTGCTGGGTACGACGTCTCCAGTTACATAACCCTTTTTATAGTGTTTGTTGTGGCTTGTTTTACTCTGTGTAATCTCTTTTGACAATGAAGAGCCACTACTGAAATCCAGCGGAGTATTTCTTATGTGTCAGGGGAGTATAAAGTAAAGGCAGTGAGAAAGGAGAAAGAGTTGTTACTTTTTTTTCCTACTCTATATATGGCTGTAAAGAAATTTGAGAAAAGGTAGGGGTACTGTTTCCCCTTTGGGAGGACACCATGTAGACAAAGGACACTATGCAATACATCTCTGTGAAGAGTTATGCAAATGCACTTTTTTTTTTACATATTTTTTTTTTTACATAATCTAATTTATGCTTCTAGCAGCACCTGAGTAAGAAACCCTTAGGAGGGTATGGTTGCGCTCTGTGCTTGCGCGGCGTTTCCAAGCGCAGGGGGCCATGCCTTGGCCAAATCTCATTAGCCTCTTCAGTGAAACGCATACGATTGTTTACACATCGCACGGATTTCACTGTAAACGCAAATGTCTTCGGCCCAAAGGCACGCCCCATTGAGCTTGTAAACGCAGCGCTAGTGCTACATATGACAGCACCCTTAAAGGAAAAACTACCTGCAGAATCCTGTAACTTAAACCAGTGTCACTTACTTGTTGTTGTGGAACCCCTTGTTCAGCATCTTCTTTTCTCTTTCTTTTTAATGACCTCGTTTGCCTAAAAAAATAGGCTCATTAGCAAAATTTTAAAACTTAAGGGCCTTTGGTGGGCATCCTCGGAGCCACTCCAGGCTCTGTCACCTTAGGTCTAATGGGGGCGTACATAAATCAAAATCTGTGCCGTTACCCAGCTCTGGCCAATTCCTGCGTATGTGTGGTTGTCTCTTCAGTGTACAGTCACAATGAGGTAAAACCAGCTGCAATTTGAAGAAACAACCACAGACGTCTAGGAATTCCTGAGAGCTGGGTGATATTTGTTTTTGGGCAAACAAGGTCGTAAAAAAGAAAGAAAAAAAGCAGATGGATGGATAGGTAAAACTTTCCAAGGGGAAATTCATTTGCTCAGCGAGGGGGTCCACATGTAAGTGACGCTGGTGTATATTACAGCGATCTTCTGGTAGTTTTCCTTTAAAGGAAACCTACCATGAGGAATCTACTATCAGAAGTAGATCTGATGGTAGATTCCTCCTGCCTGTAGCAATATCAAAGAAGAAGCCAGTGTGTATTGGCTAAAGAATATGCAATTTTATTTCACAAAGTACAAACGGATAGATGCCGTGCATCACATATAGTAAAACCATTTAAAAATGTGGAAAAAATACATAAAAGATTCTTATGGACGAGAGCCAGTCACAAAGGTCCACATACAGCCACAAGTGAAAAGAAATGGGGACTGTCTCCTCAAGCAATTTAGATGATGGTCCGTATTTGCAATAATACACTCAGTCCTAAGGAACAATGCATAGTAAATTACGTACAAAAACTCCAAAAAAAGGTCCCTGTACAGTATACCAGGGGACCCCTTGAATTAAAGCGTCAGGAGAAAACATAAGTGATCAACAGTGGGGCTCCCTAATGCTGAAACCAGGACCTGATCCCTACGGTCAGAGTTAACCGATGCAGTATGTGGAATGAAAGAGAAACATCGTCCCACGTTACCCCTTCCTCAGGGGTCTGCCCTAATCTGTAATTTTATAATCCTGGAACCTATCCGATATGTTCCAACATACCGGGTGTTTTGGGGTGAATTTAACAAAAGTTTAACTTATATGGACACCAGATTTATCAAAGTTTCTGTTAGACTCTCTGTTTATAGAGAGTGAAGAAAAAATTTAAGGTCTTCTGTTCAACATTTGACTTTAATGGACAGAATGTGTAACAGAAACTCAGGTGGGAAGTAAGCCTAACTTTACATCTACTATTTGTTAAGGAGCCCGCGGATGTGTCCTGTCTAAACTTAAAAATCTGTGGTTGCTGGAAAGAATGAGGAGACATAAGTGATCTTTGAGATTACATAGGATGTATATTATAATAATTGCCTATGTATAGGGGGATCAGGGGTACTATCTGGCAGCCGCCTCTATCGTAATGTAACCAGCTTTCCTATACTGTAAAGTTTGTATAGTTTACGTACGTTTGCCATCTTTGAGATACATTTTATGTGTTCGGCTAACTGATCATAAACTTGTGTCCCAAGTCACTTTGTACTTAGGAAAGTTAGAAAAAAAACAATAAAAGAAAGTGAATGTGTAAAACTATTTCCATATAAACAGTTTTAAGTTTTATAGTCCTTCAGTTTTACTGGGAAATTGGTGGAATAAATGTAGTAAAGTAATGAGCACAGTTTGATGTAGAAAGCCTCCAGGTTTGTTTAAGCAGCGGTGGCACCGAACACGTAGTTTCATCTCCATATAATGTGAATGTGTGAGGTAAAATAACCGTATTCTGATCCAATTTTCAATTATATCCTCAATAAAACATCTGCATGATGGCGAATACTGTGAATACACCCTTAATCCAATCAGCAGTGCTCTCCGCTTCAGCCTACCCATGAAAAGTAACGTGACAACTTCAAGGGAAGATATAAATTCTACTTTGTACACAAGATGATTGGCCGCAGGCTCTCACTTTCTAACACAAGCTTTATACATCTTCTGAGCACCAAATTTGGGACTGTGCTCAGGTTCGTAGATCATCAAAAAGGTGGACAAGTCCTATTACATCCTGATTTAATGGGTTGAGAAGGAAAAACCATTTTGACATCAATACTTTTGAATCTGTATTGTCCAGAAGATCCCAATTACACTCAGGACTAAGCCGCTTCAGGAGAACGGAGCCAAAATTTTCCAGCTCCATGCCCTGTGTTTCCACCTTGCAGAACACTCAATCCATGCAGGAACCAGGTATCGGCCATCAACGATTAAGATAGGGGTTGGCCCTGAATTATGATAGAAGGCCAAAGTTGCTTTCACTTTCAGGCTGTGTTCACACACGGCGTTTACATTGTGTTCTATAAATGCTATACATCAGCTGAGGAGATGAGTTTTGCCTGATTACACTACTGTTAACATTTGCATTTGCAAAACACAATGGGGGTCATTTATTAAGGGCCCGATTCGCGTTTTCCCGACGTGTTACCCGAATATTTCCGTTTTGCGCCGCTTGTACTTAAATTGCCCCGGGATTTTGGCGCACGCGATCGGATTGTGGCGCATCGGCGCTGGCATGCGCGCGACGGAAATCGGGGGGCGTGGCCGAACGAAAACCCGACGTATTCGGAAAAACCGCCGCATTTAAAAACCGAAAATGTGTCGCATAAGGACCGCTTACCTTCACCTGGTCCAGCTCGGTGCATTCCGGCGCGATGAGTTTACTTTCAGCGCAGCAGCGCCACCTGGTGGACGGCGGAAGAACTACCTTATTAAATCCCGGCCGGACCCGAATCCAGAGCGGAGAAGCCGCCGCTGGAACGCGAATGGACCGGGTAAGTAAATTTGCCCCAATGTTTACTCTTTAATGGTCGCTGTATCAGGATTCTACGGCAGCACGGAAGAAGAATATTGCAGGACATCGGGTCCTGCAAGTCCCAGCTTGTGGTGTTATCACAACCCAGCCCCGAAACTTCGGCCGATTTCACACGGGGAACGTATGTATGGATGAAAGCTTGTGCTCACTGTTCCGAGCCGTAGCCGCAAAAAGATAGCCTGCTTTATCTTTGGCCGTATCTACCGCCGAAGAGGGGCGGGGGGAGAAGCGCTAACCTACTTCTCCTCACCTGTGTGCCTGCCAGGCTACAGCACGGTGGGCACCGTTCCAAACCAGACTGTTTAACCCATTAGACACAGCAGGCAAACCTGGGCTTCAGCATCTAATTGGCTGCAGATGGAGCGCTCCCTCTGCCACCCATTTGCACTATGTGGCTGTAATCGCTGGGTGCCGCTGGTGTTATTTAGGTTTGACAATATAGGCAGCATATTTAGAAATTACCTCAGATTTGCATTGTTTTTTTAAACTGCATAGAAAGAGTTAATAAAATTTCTTGAGTGGGGCTTATGCATCTCAAAATTGTGCTATTGAAAACTACACCCCCTCTTGGAAAAACAAGACCCCGTACAACTATAGTACGGGTTATACTATACTATACTATACTATAGTAGTAAAAGTTATAGCTTGTCAAAAAAATTAATTGGGAAATAGGGCTGGGAATTGACATGGAAACGGGTGCCAGAGATAGGGGGTTAACAATCACTTTTTGTAAATGCAATGTTAACACAATGTACCGTAATTAAGCTAAACGCAATGTAAACACCACATGTGGGCACAGCCCCAGACTTGCATTCAGCATATTTTCTTTGATTGCATAACATAGCTTATTGTGTAGCTTGACTTGTATTACCGTATTTTTCGGAATATAAGGCGCACAAAAAATCCTTTGATACTCTCAGAAATCAAAGCTGCGCCTTACAGTCCAGTGCACCTTATATATGAACCATACTTACAGACAACAGCTGCCTTGTACTGTGCACAGTTCTGCCACCTGCTGGTCATTCATCCTTATAATCCGGTGCGCTTTATATACGAACCTAGACCTTTAAGCAGGCATTTATTGATGGTGCACCTTATAATCCGGTGCGGTAGTTATATTTGCACTCATTCACCCCTGTTTCACATGTCATATACTTTTTGATTTTAGGACACCTGTAGGAAGCTCAGAAAATCCGCAAGTTTGCTGCTGGACTCCTCTACAAGTCTTGGATGACCACTCAGAGGTCTTATTCCCTGTTAATGCTGCAAATTCCTATAACCAATCAGGTAATTGAGTTACAACCTGTCTTTGAAGATTGAAATGCTGTTAACTGAATATTGGGGCCGATTTACCCAACCGGCTTAAGAGAAGGAAATTGAGAAGGAATTCTGCCAAATATGTCATACGCCACATTTGTGAAGTGTGTTTTGGACACCCCGGGTTCACACTGATTTTTCTGGTTTTGGACCCTGCGCCCAATGGGAAGTTCCAGGGGAGCAGGTCGGTTGTACTGTATGGTTGAAAGCTCAGATTGCTCAGGTGTGTATGGTGAAGGCTGAAGGGTCCTCTGTACATATCAGTACGGCATTACAGGGGGGGACATACAGAATCCTGTGCACCCAAATATCAATACAGGAAGGGTCATACAGGGACCTCTGCACCCACATATCATGAGATTTCTTGTTCATTATAATGCCCTGCAGTACTGTTGCAGATGCATCACCTTTTGCAGCCACAGCGTCTCCAAAAGGCCTGATCTGATTTCCCCCCATTTTTCAAACTGGAGACAATGAGTCATAAAACTCTTAGACCAATACGTTGATTAAGGACAGTTATGGAGTTATGGTCCATCTCAACCCAAGGGCAAATACATTTTTGGAACCTTTATCACCAGGGTATCATATCGATATGTCTAATTAGGTTCTAGCACCCTTGGATCCAAATATTGCGGGATGGAACCATAGCAAATGGTTCCGGTTTGGTTTAAATGTGTTCCAGGGATTCCAGAACCATGACCCTACGAAGCTATAACTTCTCCAAGGTTCTGGACTTAATACCAGGTACAAAGGTCCTGTCAACCCTCCTGGGGGTTGGCAGAGGTGTGTCTGCAACTAGTATAATCAGAGCACCCCTGATGCTTTCGTCTGGGAAACCATTTACCTTCAAGTGCATAGGAAAGATCTTGGGGTGTGAACTATGAGGTTCCATTAGGCCCACACATAAGGTAACTAACATACAGATTGCTGATACTTGTAGTTCTACCTGTGTATTTGTACTCTGCTTAACTCACTTCCTGCGCCTCTAAGATCCTGTACGTTCTTGGAGTGTCTAAAAAGGAAAACTTCAGGGGTCCGAAGCGTCACGGTTTCCTTCAGTCCTTTTTGGCTTAGATGAATGTATTTTCCCCCAAAAAAATCAATTTTCTAAATCACACTTCCATTTTGTTTTAACCTGTGTGAAACACTTAAACGGTTAATAGACTTAATAGAAGTTGTTTTGCATACGTTGAGGGGTTGTCGTTTCTATAGTGGGGTAATTTATGGGGTTTTACTATTACTTAGGCCTTTCAAAGTCACTTGAAGGCTGAGTTGTCCCTCAAAATGTTTGTTTTTTGGCGATTTTCATGAAAATTAGAAAAATCGCACCTAAAGTTCTAAGCCTCATAACATCCTAGAAAAATTAGAGGTGTAAAATATAATTCCAATGAAAAGCAGACATTCCGGAAATGTTAGTTAAAGTACCCATAAAGCTTATTCACTATCTGCCTGGAAAACCGGAACATTTCCAACTTTGAAAATGAATAATTTTTCTGAACTTTTGCCAAATTTTCATTTTTTATTTTCAGAATGAAACGCAAAACTTATCACAACTAACATGAAGTCTCTAGAATACAGTCTCAAAATCACCTTGATATGTAAAAGCGTTCTGAAGTTATAACCAATTATCATGACACAGGGCAGATTCTAAAAATCTAGTCTGGACATTAAGCTGCAAACAAGTGTCTGCATTATTAGTTGTCTGCTCTGGGGTCTACAAAAATCTACGTTATTATTGTCTGCTCTTAGAGAAATACATTATTATTAATTGTGTGCTCTAGGGTTTCTATTACTTATGTCTGGGGTCTATATTTTCTATTGCCTGAATGCAATATATGGTTGGTGGGGTGATTTATTGAGTGTGAATGTATGTTGAACATGTCTTGTGGGTATATAATACAGTGTTACAAGAAGAGAGGTTTCTGTGTGCGCCCTCCCTGACAATCCCCCCCACGCACTCCACTAGGTGACGGGGAGTTGAGCAGATGGGCAAGGACATGATCTATAGATTAGTCTCTACCGGAAAGCAGAAAACTTTGCCAGATCAGACCTGGTGTTGGGTCCGCACTGGCAGAGTTTGTACCTGTATCTACTAAAAGGTCAGTACCTTTTAGTAGATTATGGGGGCCAGAACATTGTCTTTGGGGGGGGGGGGGGGGGGTTGAAGTGAGAGCAATATGTGTTCTTTAAAGTCATGGAGGTGGAAAAGTTATCGCTGAAGTCAAGCTCTCCACACCACAAAACGTCGTCTCCTCTGCTGTGATTGGCAGACTTCAGGAGATATTGTTGGTGATGACCCTAGATGCAGGGCTTTCGGGTAAAGTAAAGCATAGGACCCATGCGCACGACCATTGGGGACACGTATATGGCTATGGCGCCCGGGCACAACGTGTGCTCACCATTTATTGCCGTGCCCACACAAAAGACAGAGCTTGTTTTATCTTTGGCAGTAAGTGGGGTGGTGCGATTTCCTATGCAGAAGGGAGGGATGAGCAGCACAAACTGGGTCATGAAAGAAACATGATGTGGATGGTGTTAAACTGTTTGACAACATACTGGTAGTTATATGGCTATGGCGCCCGGGCACAACGTGTGCTCACCATTTATTGCCGTGCCCACACAAAAAACAGAGCTTGCTTTATCTTTGGCAGTAAGAGCGGTCAAACACACGCGAATGCATATATATTTATATATATAAACACTATAACTTGTAACCTTAAATCTACAGCAAAACTCGGATGTTCATAGAAATGAAAAGTAAATGTTAAATGTGATTGAAATAAAGTTCGTTCCTATACTTGTGCCTGGTTACTTTGCGTATGTACCGCCCTAGTGAAAAGGTGATATACAGGCAGTCCCCAACTTAAAGGGGTTTTCCCACTGCGTCTAGGGCCTAACTTGCTGATTGGTGGGGGTCTCGGTGATGAAACCCCACAGATCACGAAAAGGAGCGGTCCGCAGCACTCTGCAATTTCCAACGGCTCCATAGAGATTAACGGAGCAGAACGATCATGCGTGGCTGCCTGCTGCATTAGTCTGACGGAGCGATGAGGGGTCCGACAAAGGTACATGGGACCCTATCAAACCACTCGTTTTCGTGATCTCATCATGGAGACCCCCACCAGTCAGCAAGTTAGGCCCTATCCACATATGTTTGTGGGAAAACCCCTTTTGAGAACCCCTAGTTACAAACGGACCTCTGGATGTTGGTAATTTGCTGTACTATAATCCCTGGCTACAATGATCAGCTTTAACAGTTATCAAAGATGACTGCTATAAATATTTATTGTTAATCCTGGTACATATGACAACCCATAAATTTTAAAATCCAAAAATATTTGGGCTGGGATTACAGTTATTAAATATACAGTTCCGACTTGCATACAAATTCAACTTAAGAACAAACCTACAGGACCCACCCTGTACGCAACCCGAGGTCTGCCTGTAGATGTTTTATGATGTAATTGCATGTGACCGTGTTATTGGTATTCAGTAGTTTTCTTTCTTATTATTTTGCATGCAGATGATGCCTTGAATCGTTTGCCATATGGAGATGGAAGTGTCAGTGCTGCCCTTGCTGTAGAGTTGGCTCAGAGAGGATCAGACATCCAGTTCAGGTAAAATGCAATGAACTGAATTATATAATAGTGTCTATGTGATAATATAACAGACAATATCTATCAAACACATTAGTAGAAGCCTACACAATGGAGCCTTCCTGAGATTGGTGTATGGCCAGCTTCAGCTTCAAATTTTTTAATTAATCGCCGATGGCCACTGATTTTCCTCTTGGTCCCCCATACAAATGTATCCTCAGTCTGCATTCACACATTCAACCTGCCAGACCTATTATTTAAATTAAACCTACCATCACAGATCTACCTAATGGCTGTATCCTTTACTAGCAAATTACATGAAGAGGCTACTCGGGCGTGGAGTAGTCGTGCCGTGGAGTGGAACTCCATGCCCCAGTAGCCTCTTCATGTAATTTGCATATATACGACATAAACTTTTTATCAAGATATCGGCCACTCAAGATTTTGAAATAAAAAGTATAGGACTTGTTCCTAGTAAAGGAACCTGATATCAGATCTACCTAGTAAGTGATGGTAGGTTTCCTTTAACCTAACCCTGGTAGAGATGAGAGGATCTATTCGATGGTCCATAGTTTCATTCAAATCTACCATCCTTTCATCCAACAAATCTAATCTGAATCTTCTGTGTTCCGCTTCAGGTGTATCTTGTAAAATACTTATATTGTTCATCTGGGAGCTTGGGGAAGGAAGACGGACAATGATAAAATTTGTAGAAAAAATTAACTAAATAAGATAGATTTATCACGAAAGATCTATGTTTAAGAGGACTACAGGGGGTTATGAACCAGTTTTCAGAATTCAGAAAATATGAAAATGGTACAGTATTATGAGCTGGTCTCCTAGCACAGGTGCGGCTTTGACTACATTATTTCATCATGGGATCATTGTGATTAGATTGTTTTGATACCTTCCTCATTACAGTATATTTTTTCCCCCCCATGCAGCATGGAAGCCAGTCCACCGGTATCAGTGACGGAAATAAGCAGTGCCTTGCCTGCCGAGCAGGGGCCAGACTCCATGACAATAAGTAAGTCAACGTGTAAGTTACCACATTATTATTATTATTATTATTTAGACTAAAAACCTATGTGTACATTAGTATATTAGTTGGAATATATCTTATAAGAATCTGGAGAATTTTTTTTGAATGTTTAGAAGCTTTCCTAGTCACTAAAAGGTTAATCATCCTAGAAAGAAGGAGAGGGGATATGAAGCTGCAGTCCAATGCTGTGGAATGGAAGTTTTCTCTGTTTGCAGTCATGACTATCAGATTTATTACATTTTACACCAGAAATATGAGCCTCTTAATGAAGCTCTGAAGGCAATATTTTTTAAATCAGATATATATACATATAATTTTTTTTTTTACATTTTAATACAACGCACAAATCCCCCCCGCCATACCTTCTCTCCCCTACTCTGGTCTTGATCCCAATTAGCAAAGATAAGGCAAAAGAAGACACAGACTCCACAGTGAATGGGTAAAAAGACCACAATAAACTATCGTAAAGTCTAATACATCTGACATACACCTCCGTACATCGGAAGCCAAATCTCACTTCCCAGGCTTCCTAGCTCCTGGACAGAAGGTGATTCAAGTTCTACACCCCTACTGAACCACATCCAGCATGCAAAAAGACCTTCCATCCTTGCTAGAGACCTGTTTCTCGACAGGATAAGTGAGACCTTCGCCATTCTCTCCCACTAACTTATGGTATAGTCCTTAGGTCGCGATGTGCCCTCTCCCCCCTCCGTGAACAGGCTGAGATGATGTTTACTCTGGCAAACACATCCCCCAACAGCTCTTTCTTTCAGGCGGCCAATCACATACTGTTGTCCCGCTGGGACCGTGTCCCTCTACCCGTTTCATTCCCAGATGCTTGCTGTACCTGTATCAGATGTGGTGATGAAGAGGGCACATATTTGCAATTTTCAGTCTTATCCTCTTTCTGTAGTGTGGTCCATTAACCCTTTCCAAGCCAAGGATGTATCTCCTACTGCCTCATTTGTATAGCCAGGGACCTATGTGATATGCCCTCACTTCATAGGGCTATAACATTTGGCCCTGTGGCACGTAGAAACACACTTTTTCCCCTATGAGAATTTCTTTTTCCGAATGAATCTGAAGTTGTGTTTCTAGGTGTCGGGGAACCTGAGATTTTCACGTTTAAAATGAGAATTTTGGGTGCGATTCTTTTATATAAAAATCACTCCTAACGACACTTTAATAGTCCCTGACACCTAGAAACACAAAGATTCTCTTCTTTCATGGGAAAAAAAAGAAGTTAGTTTCTAGGTGCCACAGAACCAAAGATATAGTCCTTTGAAGTGTACCCCCCCCCCCCTTTTTGCCATAGGGCTGCAGGGAGAATACATTATCTGTGTGTACCTCACAGATAATGTAAATATGGACTTTATATATTACTAAATTTTGATAAGGAATAATATTTACTATTGCTCATATTTTTAACCCTCTCCTACTCAGAACAATCTAAGAACACTCTTTCTTTCTAATTGCCTTTTATTTCGTGATTATTTTTTTCCAAAATTGAGTAATTGGGCTACATATTAACACGGTGACCCAGAACATGTCCATAAAGTTATATGTAATACGAAAAACACACACACATTCCTGAATAAAGTGTTTTATTATCATAGTATCATAGTATATAAGGCTGGAAGGAGACGCAAGTCCATCAAGTCCAACCTTCAAGAATTAAATAAATGTTTTATCCCCATAACCCGTGATATTTTTTCTCTCCAGAAAGTCATCCAGGCCTCTCTTGAACATGTACATAGAGTCGGCCATAACAACCTCCTGCGGCAGAGAGTTCCACAGTCTCACTGCTCTTACAGTAAAGAACCTTTGTCTATGGTGATGGTAAAATCGCCTCTCCTCTAGGCGTAGAGGATGCCCCCTTGTCCTGGTCACAGGCCTAGGTATAAAAAGATCTTTGGAGAGATCCTTGTACTGTCCGTTCAGGTATTTGTACATTGTAATGAGGTCTCCCCTCAGTCGTCTTTTTTCTAAACTGAATAATCCCAAATTTTGTAATCTGTCAGTGTATTCTAATCCCCCCATTCCCCTAATAATCCTGGTTGCTCTCCTCTGCACCCGTTCCAGCTCTACTATATCCTTTTTATACACTGGTGCCCAAAACTGTACACAATATTCCATGTGTGGTCTGACCAGGGATTTGTATAAGGGCAAAACTATGTCTTTATCATGAGAATCTATTCCTCTCTTGATACATCCCATTATTTTATTTGCTTTAGCAGCAGCCGCCTGGCTCTGGTCACTAAAATTAAGTTTACCATCCACCAATACCCCCAAGTCCTTTTCAGCTTCAGTTTTACTAAGTAATTGACCGTTTAGAACATAATTATACTTTTTGTTTCCATGGCCCAAGTGCATAACTTTACATTTATCTACATTAAACCTCATCAACCATTTCTCTGCCCATCCCTCAAGCTTCCACAAATCCCTCTGTAATGCTAAACTATCGACCTCAGTATTTATTACTTTACACAGCTTAGTATCATCTGCAAATATTGAAACTTGACTGTGTAAACCCACTACAAGGTCATTAATAAAAATATTAAAAAGAAGTGGCCCCAATACTGACCCCTGTGGCACTCCACTGGTAACATCAACCCAATCTGAGAATGTGCCATTAATGACCACCCTCTGTTTTCTATCACTAAGCCAATTACTTACCCAGATACACAGATTTTCTCCTATTCCCAGCAGTCTCATTTTATATACCAACCTTTTATGTGGCACGGTGTCAAATGCCTTTGAGAAGTCCAGATATACAACATCCACAGCGTCCCCCAGATCCAGTCTTGAACTTACCTCCTCGTAGAAACCAATCAGATTAGTCTGACAGGACCGATCTCTCATAAACCCATGCTGACGCTGGGTTATAAGGTTGTGCACAGTGAGATACTCCAGGATAGCATCTCTAATAAACCCCTCAAATATTTTCCCCACCACAGCAGTTAGACTTACGGGTCTGTAGTTTCCAGGATCGCTATTTGATCCTTTTTTGTATATTGGTACCACATTTGCTATGCGCCATTCCTGTGGAACATAACCAGTCCTCAGTGAATCTTCAAATATTAAAAATAACGGTCTGTCTATCACCGTACATAATTCATGCAGAACCCAGGGGTGTATGCCATCTGGCCCCGGTGATTTATCTATCTTAGTGGTTGCGAGGCGGCGCCGTACCTCTTCCTGGGTTAAACTGTTGACATTATAAAAAGAATTAACATTATTCCTCATTGTGTCTTCCACCAGGGGATTTTCCTGGGTAAAGACAGTTATTATTTCACGCCATCCCTTTATTATTCATACCTATGTTATGACATTCTTGCTCAAATTATTATGAACTGCAGAGGGTTCTGTTATTGTGCGGATAATACAATGGGGCACATCTAAACGTGACTTTTGTTATCTCATTAGCTTGGTTTATGGATAAATAGGTTTTTATTTGGGTTACCATTATACTGTATTCTTGGATGCTCCCTTACATATCTGTGTGAAGCTCAGTGCAATTTTCTGCAAAAAATGTTTTGTGCCCCAAGCGGATATAACGTTCGCTTTGCTGCATATTTTGATGAATAAACACAATATGAACTCCTCAAAACTTACTGTTTTTATGTAAGTATATTTGTAGAAATTTTAGAGGGAATTTGAATTTTCATGTAATTTTTTCATTTTGTTACTGTTGGCTGCAAAGTTGCATGAAGGTGGAGTGTGTATGAAGTTATTTTTGTTTAAATGGTAGGCGGTAATTTCTGAACACAAAATGATTTTCACAGGATAGGAGCTTCTTAGTTTGTGTGTTATATATTTTTAAACACATTTGTGGATTGCAACTAAATATGGTATGGTTTTTGTTTTAACATTTTTAGGAGGGTAAATTCTTGTTGTGTATTGTGGTATATATAAATCTGCTCACTTTGTGTTATTATTTTAAATGCCTTTTTGTGCGTAAACCTCCACTTCGATGTGAGTTTTATGTAAAAACGTATGTTTTCATGGCATTTTTAATGCATTTTTTGTTTAACTGTGTTTGTCACAAAGTTACGTCAGGGTGGTACAGACTTTCAAACCATTAATCAAGGAAAATGCAATTGCTGGTTGTCTGCTTTCAAAAAATAAATAGGTTTCATGGGCGCCTTTGCTTTTTAATCTGTTTTATTGATATATATTTTGCCGGTTGTGACTGTCTTAAAATTCCTAGCTGAAAAGCAGATATTTAGTTGTTTCAGTTTTAGTGATATTATGATTTATTCATGTGAACATATCAATATGAGGTATCTCTGAACTCTACACATGTTCATCTATTACATTTCAGAGATGTGAAAGTAAATATTTTCTCTTTGGATCACATTTTTTGCCATCAAAGTTTAAATGTATGTATTTTTTTTTTTTTAAATAAAATTTTACTTTTTGAATCAAAATTACACGAAGGCGCCTATATCTATAAACTATAGATAAACTATAAACGAAAGTGTCTGCTTTCGGAAAATATATTGTTTGTCAGGATTTAGTATAATTCTTTTTGCTGTAATTTCAGTTTTTCTTTTTTTTTTAAACGTCAAAATTGTAAAAATTGCTCTGGCCAATAACGCGGCAAAATTTCCAGAAATGCCTGGCACTGAAAGGGTTAATTAGGCAGTAGACTTCTCCCTCCCACTTGACTGGGCATTGCTTCATTGCTGGATTAACACCCAGGACTATAAAAGCTTTCTCTTCCATACTCTCGCCATTGGACTCTGTTCTGTATCCTTCTTCTGTGGCATCTGACCATTGCTCCAGATGTATCCTGATGGGTTTCAAAGGTGAGTGACATCATGCATAAGGAAGAGTTCAACGCTTTTGCTACTGGCACTCCATTGCACTTGGTCTCCTTGGGTCTCGTTCAGTAGAGTTCCACCACATATGTACCCATCAGTTTTACTGTTGTTCGATGTGTCTTGCTAACAAGTTCATGAGGAACAATGTTCTTCAGGACTTCTTTTATTATAACTCAATACACTGCCATTGCGGCTGGGGAGCACTGGAGGGCCTCATATTTTAATTTAGTAAACCGCCCTCCTCCATTGTGGGACCAGGCGTGACCGCTAGCGCTACGCGGGGTACATAAATGAATATACAAGTTGCTCTTGCGCCCCAGGCTAATTAGAATAATTTTTAGAACTCTAATTTGCAGCGATTTGTAGAGTTAGTATAGCACAGTAATCCTGATGGTAGATGTCTTATAAATTTAGCCCCTCTTTTTTGATGTCTAACCCTTTTAATCTAGAGTATTTTAACCTTGTCCAGAAACTCCCTTTTTGAGTGGGATCATCCACTACACCATGATCCCTGTGCACGGCACAATTGGCAATCGATAAACCACCAGCTTACCCCCCTATGATGTATAACAACATGGTTCTTGAGTACACACCATCAATCAGATCTAGAATTCAAGACCAAAAGGCGTGTAGTTTAGCACAACTGAATTGGGCACAACTCGGGGGATAAGGGAGATCCAGACTGTCCCCAGAAGTGATAATCTCCCCTAGCGTCTCATGTAAAGAAGCTCCTTTCGGAAAAACTATTGATCAGAGAATTCTTTGTGAAGACACTGCACCACCAGGGAATGCGGCAGTAACTGAAAAGTAGTGCTAAGTATTTGTAGCTCTCCTTTTTTACCTACATTTATTTATTGGATGATTATACGCTTGAAGATTGAGGTCGTCACACCTCCGCCTGACTTTTATTAGAATTTGTAGAATTAAACATGAACTCCACCCGCGTCTTCTCTCCACATACCTGTGAGCAATCCAGGCTCATGTTTGTGCCCTAGATTCTGATGGATAGTGGCCTATCCATTGTTTCCTGTACTATATCCCGACATATATAGTAGTTTAACAGATGCCTGCTATGGCCAAATATTTTAAAAGAATCTACATGGAATGAAAGGCTAAGCCAATTAATATTATAATTGCTGTGCCAGATCTGTTTCAATGTAACAAGTAACTACATGCAAATTTTGGATGTGATCCTAGTTTTCTGTATGTAATTATTCCACAAGGCCGACATGTAAATCTAAAATAGAAAGAAAAAAAGTCCTAACCCTAATTAACCCAGATAGAACTTGTGAATAATTGTAAATTTTCTTAATCAGACAGAATATTTAAATGATAAGGGGATATTTAAAAGTCAGGCCTTGTCCACACAGCTGAGATCAATATATTAAACATTTCTGTCTGCTTGAAATTTGCACAATGTTCTATGCATCCCCACGAATAGGGGATTTAACGTGAGAGCAGTTCTAAGCCGAGCTACTTTTATGTAAGAAGAGCTAGGAAACAACTTTTACAGTATAATTTTTCTATTTATGATGTCAGTATTCAGTCTCTTTATCTTTATTCTTGCGCGTGGAGTCTACATCGGTCATTGGTCAGCACTCAGACTTAACACTGACTCATTGGGGGACATTTATCATAGCCTGCGCTCCATGTGCACAGCGTATGACAAAGGCCATGCCCACCAGCTTCCGTGGATACAGCATTGGTCTCTGATGCCGACCACGCTCTTATGGCGTGGAGGTGGTGTAGTCTCAAAGGGAAAAAAAAATGCAAGAAATTCTGATTATTGCAGGATGTGGACTGGCCTTAAAGGGAACCTGTCATCAGAAATTGGCCTAATCAACCACTACCAGCATGTTGACAAGCATCTGAGCAGCTTCTAGATTTTGTTTCTTTCATGACACAGTGTAGTGGCATCATTCAGAAAATCTGCTTTGAAGTGAGATATAAATTGGTTTAGTGAAGTCAAGGAGGTGGAGAGTTTAACACTGAAGTCATGCCCTCCCTGCCTCATAATACCCCATTCACTGTAATTGATGGTCCTGCTTCTAGGGACATCGTAAGCAGATCTTTGGTTCGGTACAATCACAGAGATACCAAATTTTTGTAGGTTTTATTATGTTTTAGTAGATTTAGAAAAATGTCAATGTTTTATACAAAAAAAAAATCTCTATTTTTGCCATATAGTGAGACCACTAATTTTTTTTTATACTTCGGTGTACAGAGCGGTGTAAATTGTTGTTTTTTGCAGGATGAGATAAAGTTTTCACTGTTACCATTATAGAGATCATTATAGAGACCTTCTGATCGCTTTTTACCAGTCATGCGCTCAATTTTAGAGGGAGGAGCCGGATGACGTATCTGACTATATGTGCATAAAGTGGGATACATCTTGGCCGTTTGTTGTAGAGGTACACCAGGAATCCTCCCAACGTTTTGAATCCGTTTTTTGCCCGTTTTTAAGCAAAAAGCAAAAGACGGGCCAAAAGCGGATTCAAAGCGCCATGTGTGGCATCACCCTTACAACGTAGATCCAAAACATTGCTTGTCCAAGATAATTGCTGCTCTATCTCTTCGTTGGCAACATGCAAAACTTCTGTTTTTATAGATTGGATCACATTTGCTGATGAGAAGGGTGCATCCACATGTTAAAACTGCATCATAATCAGTCTTGATGTAGTTTTAGGTGCAGTTTAGGTTAATTTAACAGGTGAAAGACATGAACTGAACAGTCGATTTTCATTTCGAAGTGGAATCCTGTTTAACAACTGGGATTCACCAGCAGAAATTCTTGTAATATAGATCCAAAAAGGTTTCTCCAAAAAATCCATAGGTTTTGGTGGGGGTTCTCCACCGATCTGATGATTCTTGTTGCCTCTGCTGCCAGAAATAAAAACAGTGTAGTGGCCGTACAGGGAACTTCAGCTGATCCAATAATCATTTGGATAGGACCTGAGCTGCAGCTCCTGGAGAACGCTGGACAACAAGCATAGAATGGGGGAGCGTGGAGGCTGCTGAAGTCAACTGATAAGTGAGGGGTTCCAAATCTACTATTAATATCCTATACTACAGGGTTACACATTTTGTTAGAGTAGAAAAGCCCTGTAACTTGTATGTACTCTATACCCTTGTATACACCCCCTACACAGTGTGTGTGTGTGGGGGGATTTAACAATGTGTCTCAGGTTCTGCTAGTCTCTGGCTGGAAAACACTAGTCTTTTGCTGCGCCAGATGATGAATTCGTACTTCAGACCTACTTTTAGTTGGTCTAAGAATTTAGTTGGCCAGAAATTTGGACGCACGAACGATTTCCCACACAGCCCTTTCTCGTGAGGCCACGCCCATCTCCTAAAGGCCACGCCCCCTTAACCGGACAAGTCAGGAAAGTTCCAAAAAAAAAAAAAAAAAGGTCTAAAAGCCTTGATGACTGTGGTGCAAGGCAAAACCACCAAATTGTGGCGCAAGTGCGTTTATAAATCCACCCGACTGTGAGTTATTCCCATAGGGCAGTGGTGGCGAACCTATGGCACTGGTGCCAGAGGCGGCACTTGGAGCCCTTTTTGTGGGCACCCGGGCCATCGCCCCAGCACACCAGACAGGACATAAAGAATCTTCCTGCAGTTCCAAGCAACTTAAAAGATGCTGCTTTCAGTCATATTTTGATACTTACTTCGCTACTTGGGAATCTAGGAAGAGGGAGTCAAATTATTTTTGGAGGACCTCCTGCTGGCCCCACGATTCTCTGTGTGTAGAGGGAAACTGGAACGAAGCTAAAATGATGAAAATTTTCCATCTTTCTACTGTGTTGCTGTCCTCAGGAGGCCAATATGATTGAAAGTTGTTGAAGAACAGGGAGCAACTGCTTTCATTTTTGTTTGGCACCTCGCCATAAATAAGCAGGGTTTTGCGTTGCAGTTTGGGCACTCGGCCTCTAAAAGGTTCGCCATCACTGCCATAGGGATCTTCTACCATGGTAATAGGAATACTGACAAATTCTATTAAACTTCTCATCATTCATGTTGGTGGCCCATTATTTGCGTTTCATTGATGTTGCGACCCACTCAGATGTTGATGACATGAGAAAATACTACCCCGACCCGCAAACACACGCGTGAATAGGATCTACTGTGAGTTTTACGTCTCAAGTAGTCGGCTCATACATGGGGCACTGGAAACTATAGCTGTGTGTATGAGCCCATAGAAATGCATGGGTCTGTATCAATGGCTAACAAGGTTCATGTGCTCACTTGAATTTTCCGTATCTAACCTCACAGAATGACACTATTTTATATCCAAACCAGAAATCCTGTATTTTGCTACACCTTGCAATTTTAAAAAGCGACCACCAGGGGGAGAAGTTGATCTTTTCCATGATTTTTCGGCTCTTTTGTTATTTAACATGTAGCGAGCACAAAATCCTGCATCCACTTCCTAGTGTTTCATTTCTAGATTCCCAAGAGAGGTTAACAAAAAAAAAAAAAAGAAAGAAAAAAGGAAAAAACAATATCTGTAAGTGGAGCGCTGTCCGTGGTAACTGGTGAATGCGTGAAATAAAGTATAATTACATATTATGGAGAAATCCCCCATATGATTGGTAAAACTCCTTCCTAATGTGTGACTAATTAAGGGAATGCACAGTAACTCCGATGCCCTGTCCATTCACATGCATGTCCGTCTTGGTTTATTTCATCCTTTTATTTTTCCGGGGGAAATCTTGTGTGTAAAATGGATATCCCTCAGCCATTAGTACGGATTCTAAATAACGGAGGCTTCTCGCTTGTTGCATAGCAACCACTTTCTAAATGGATGGCAGGTATAAAATATGGAATAGGATTTCACAATAACAAAAGCACAGGAGAGCTGAAGTGTACACTGACCCTTCTCTCTGTGCGTATTGGCAGACATAAAGCAAAAGTGCGATCGTGTTTTCCGTAATGTCTCGTAAATGGGTCATATCGGGTCTACGGAGCAGATTATGGAGGAAGCCGTTGAGTCTGTATATTAGTAATAAACAATTAAATCCCCATAGTGTCATAAAGCCACGTGACGCTTCGCTTTAAGTGATGATTATGGGCCGTATTAAATAAAATGTTCTGTAACTAGAAGCAACCAGCGCCTGCGTTCCAGTCCCAAGGGTGCTATAGAAATGACGGCTAGGATGTGCACAACGCTTATGGGTTACAGAGTCCTTACTGCAGTGAATTGCTCATCTATAAGGAGACACTGGTTGTATTTCGGATTGTGAGGCTCATTTGCAGAAGTCTTGGAAGGAATCGTAGTAATGTGCCCATAAGATAAGTGGGGGATGCTGGGACTTGTAGTCCCATGGCAGAATTGTTTATGTCTTTGGAATACATGTATATAATAGCCGGCTGTGAAGTACAAGCCACAGGTTAGGGGCATTCTCAGAGGGACACTATACATAAAACAGATGGTAACTTACATGAATGTCTATTAATTATACTCTCTCATGTGTCAATGGGCAGCCTCAGCATATGTCTCATTAACATTGACAGTCCTTCCAAGGATTTCTGACATGATTGCAAAATGTTCTTCTGATTTGTCTGTCTGTTGTTTTTCCTGGTCTGTTGTTAAAGAGCAAGCAGAAGTGAGCAAGTTACACATAGCAAGCATCATGTAATTAAGAAGGAACAGCTGAGCACATTATAGAGCAAGAGGAACTGAGAAGATTGTACATAGTGTCCTATCTGCAGGCAGCATATTATATATAGAACAAGAGGAACTGAGGCGATTGTACATAGTGTCTTATCTGCAGGCAGCATATTTTATAGAGCAAGAGGAACTGAGCAGATTGTACATAGTGTCCTATCTGCAGGTAGCATATTATATATAGAACAAGAGGAACTGAGGTGATTGTACATAGTGTCCTATCTGCAGGCAGCATATTGTGTATAGAACAAGAGGAACTGAGCAGATTGTACATAGTGTCCTATCTGCAGGCAGCATGTTATATAGAACAAGAGAGCAGAACTTGCTGAGCAGCTTAATAATAATAATAATAATAATCTTTATTTATATAGCGCCATCAAATTACGTAGCGCTTTACAAATCAAGCTTACACAGTGTCCTATCAGTAGGCGGTATATAACAGAGTAGGTGGAGCCAAGTAAGTTTTATGAAGTGTCCTATTTGAAGGCGAAATGTAATGAAGCAGGATTTGCTTAGTAGCATCTACCAAGTGACTTTAGGAAACAGATTATAGAGCAGGAATAGCCTAGTAGATTGTGTGCAGTGTCCTGTCTGTAGGCAGTGTGTTAAAGGAAATCTACCATTACCAAAAAGTAAAAAAAACCTACAGATACTCACCTGTCCTCCTCTTTATCTTGATCCCAGCGCTTGTCTTCTCTAATCTTGACACATCAGGATTACCTAAAAAATAGACTTCTAATTAGCAGGCTGAAGTGCGGTGACGAGATGTCCGGCACTCTGGGCTGCTAATTATACACACCCCCTGCATGATGTCACTTCCCTCTCACAGCATAGGAGAGGGGGGTGCAGGGGCGTGCATAATTAGCGACATCTCGTCCCAGCACTTCAGCTTGCTAATTCTAAGTCTTTTTTCTCTAACTATAAGACTTTTTGTCTATAACCTATCCCTGCCAACATCTGGTTATAAGATGTGCATTTCTCTTGGAACAGTGACTCCCTCTTAAAGGTTCTAATGTGTTCGTGTCATGCACTGGTTGCATTTTTAGTTTTTGACCATGGCTTGTATTGCAGCTCTTCTCCGCTGTGTTTCCGTGATGGCCTCTTATTCCTTAAAGGGCATCTACCACTAGGATGAAGGACTATGCAGATGAGCCTGAGGGGCTCCAGGCTCCATAGGGGTTAATGTATCCTGGAGGCCCTCAGGCTAATTTGCATACAATCTTTCATCCTCGTGGCAGATGTCCTTTAACTGCGATGCTGAGCCTCCTGTCCTGATCTTCATAATGATCCTCAATTGCTCTAGAACAATGCACGCCCTGTCTTGCTCCTGACTGTTCTTTGCCTTTCCCACTGGTGCATTACACTGGAATCTGTTGACCAGCACTTGTTCTACAATCTCTTACGTGAGGACTAAAGCATGAGATGCCATCAAAGTGAAAACCAGATCCCTGTACAGGGGTTGAGGAGTGAAAGCCGTGGGTAAAACTTTTGTCCAGGCATGTCGTTATAATGATTGAAATAATGACTGAAATATCAACTTATATTCACAGGCAGTTATCAGTCAGGGGGGTGGGGTTTGGGGTAGAGCAGTCAAGCTTTCACCAGCCCTCCAGGCAGCTTAGTCATGAAAACTCCTCCTACAGCCCTCTGTTGAGCCGCGCCTCCCCGTCCTCTGCACTATTATTTGAAATCTCGGACATGCATGGGCCGCTGAAGTGCTCGGTTGGGTCCTAGATTACAAACTAGAGCGCAGAGGACGGGGAGGCATGGGAGGCAGGGCAGGAAATCAACTCAAGGAAGGTATGTTTGGGGGTTTAACAGCCGTATGGCTGATGACGGGTTTCCTTTTAAGGGTGCAGTCACATGTCATGTTTGACGCATGTGTTTAAAACGCATTGCGACAGCTGAAGAGAGATTTGCCTTATTATCAGCTGTTAACACTTGTGTTTACAAAACACAACTGTTAACAAATGAACACAATGTTAATGTGTTTTTCAATGCAGGTTCTCAAATGGGTTGAACCAAGTTTGCCTTTTATAACAAGCTGATTGGTGAGTGTCAGACTGCTGAGTCTCCGCCCTATCCGATCATTAAAACCAACCTCCAATGATCTGGACAATAGGGGTCCGCTCCACCCGATAGCAATAGAATCTTCAGTTCTGTAGCACTTTTCCTGGCACTCGCATACACAATGAATGGGAATGCTAGAGATGGCCAAGCTAGTGCTCATAAATGACATCGGGGAGACATTATTTTACATATTTATGACCTACTTTCCATTCATTCCTTCTATTTACAGATCATTCTATTTGCCTTTCAATAGATCTTACTAATAATACATACTTTTTATTATATCCTTTCTTCTCATCCCACCATTAGCAGTCCTTGCTTTGTGCCCTCACTTACATACTGTATATGCATAGTCTAATGTAAGGTTATCCTCCTCAGTAGCAGTGAAAACATCCCATGTGGTCCGTGGGATTTGGGCGATACGTATAGTATATAAAGATTGATGGGGCTGCACTGAGCCTATGGGCATCAGGCATCCAACTCTGCAACACATAAATAATAAATACAAAAATAATGTAAGTAAAAGCAGGAGCCAGTTTTCCTGTATAGAAAGTTCATCTCCCCATAACATTCAATCCAGTATACATTATTAATAAGATTAAGAAAAAACACATTACCAGCGAGTACAGTGAGAGAATGATTCCTGCCCTGGGCACCGCTCTTGTCTGTCCGCAGTCCCATGCCAAGATCCTGGCATTCATTAATAATAAGTTCAAATGTCTGAGAAGTCACAGGTACTGGAGAAATGATGAGGCTGCACATTCATTTATGAGCCAGATGTGAAGCTCTGTGATCATGAAATTGACATCACGGAGCTCTCGAGCTTCCAGAATGCTATTTTATTTCCTTTGCCCATGTTTAGTCAGGTAGGTAAGGATTGTTTCTTTTGTAAAGATGCTGGAAAACAAAATAAAATGTAGCTATATTTTTTAATTCATGAAGATGTCAACATCTGCAAAGAGTTTGTATGTTCTCTCCGTGTTTGCTTGGGTTTCCTCTGGGTACTTTGGTTTCCTCCCACACTCCAAAACATACTGTTAGGTTGTTTAGATTGTAAGCCCCATGGGGACAGGGACTGATTTGACAAGCTTTGTGCGGCGCTGCGTAATCTGTGTGCGCTATATAAATAAAGAATTATTATTATGTCTTGATTGAGGCTTTTCAAGCCCCCATATAATTTCATGTATAGGACAATGTAGGGGTATCTGGTTAGGCGCTCATCGGAAGGCAAAAGCAGCAAGAATGGTCATTACTACATTGTTATGCTGGCTAGTCTGGGTTGCGGAAGTATAGACTTACTAGGTCACCTTCCAGAATAGTTGTACATGGTGATCATAAGTTAAAGGACATCAACCACCAGTTTACTGGTGGTAACATGCCCCAACTAGACAGTTTGTTCAGTCTAGGAGATGGGGGGTACTGTTTTTAATATGTTTTCGGGCATCCTTATCAATGAAATATGAACTTTGAACTTTGTAAAACAGCCAGAGGCGCTCAGGCGCCGTCAGCCTGAGCACCTCTCGGCTTCGCCAGCTTTCAACTTATGCACACCCCCCCGCTGCAAGGCTCCTCCTGCTCCAGGCTGGGAAATCATGATCCGGCCGGTGATGTCATAGCCGGGCATGTGCTCTCTCCTAGTTCTACGGCCGGAGCAGGAGGAGGCTTGCATAATAAAAGAGTCGGGGAAGCCAAAATAACATGTTTTCTAATTCACTGTTATTAACAAAATTGCAGCATTTTAAAGATATAAGTCTAATCTCACTGATCACTTCCTGCCAGGAGATCGTGAGCACAGAGAGCGGTTTCATCTACAAGCTACAAGGAGATAAGTGATCCGGGGGATTGGGGAAACAGGCACATGTCTGTGAGATGTAGCAGAGCTGACAGTGTAAAAGTCTGTCAGCCTGTGTCTATCATGCGTAATCCCATGCATCTCTGATCCGTCTCCTCTCTATGTATCAGATACTAGTACAATGTCAGCAGCTAGATGAAAATGTATATACACCTGTACCCTGATAATATAACCACATTGTTTAGTATTTACATAACCACATTGTTACCCCACAGAACTATATGTATTATAATGTGTCTGCTTAGAGAGGCCCCGCCCACACCCTGGGATTTTGCACTGAGCAGCATATAGCATGTGAAAATTTTCTTTAGTGGGAAAACCCCTTTAATGCAGCAACCAGGCTCGTCTTTCAGACCAAACACTAGATGGATTCCTCTAGTTTGTGCCAGTCCCTGCATTGGTTACCTGTCTCCTTCCAAATACAGTATAAAATAATCACAAATCCACAAAGCTCTGCACAATGCTTCATCTCCCTACCTCTACTCTCTTATCTCACTCTATCGCCCAACCAGTGTTCTATCATCTGCCAGTGAACTTGGATTGTTCTCTTCCTTAATTCGACCCCTATTGGTCACTTCTACAGAACTTTTCATGAGCTGCACCAATTCTCTGGAACGCTCTACCCTGGAATATCAAACTAATACCCAACCTCCAAAGCTTCAAACATGCTTTTAAAGCCCGTCTCTTTAGGTACAGCTATCACATTCCTTAAAGGGGTATTCCGGGAATATGAAAGTCTGACACAAAAACCCATGATAAAATAAATATATGAATATAACAAAAGTCAATGTCATTAGTCACAAAATGGAGCTTAAATAGTTTGATTTTATGATTTACAAAATGTATGGCCTCTCTAAAGTAGGCGGAGTTATCACCAAGATGGCTGACACTGGAAACTACAACTCCCATGATCCTTTAGTTCTCAGTAACAGCTCCTGCCTCTTTTATGCTCTGCTCCCTGTGATGATGTAACAGACTGCCCTGCTCTGTTACCATACTAATGATATGTAACTACCATCATTGCACATTACCTCACTGAAATGACGTCTCGCCACAACACCAGCCATACTGAATGCACTGCAACCAACTACAGGCAAACCATGGTGGTGATTACATGACCTGTCCAGGCAGGTGCAGGACATAAGATTTGGACATGTGACCAGCGGCCATCTTCTGTCCTGTGTCTGCTCCGTGTGGAGGAAATCAACGGACTGATTAACCCGTTCACGACCCGTGACGTAATAGCACGTCACGGGTGGGCCGCGGGTGCATGGAGAGGGCTCACACGCTGAGCCCTCTCCGTAGCCGGTAAGTCTTTGCTGAGTAGCCAAACGCATTGTAACATTTAAAAACGCATGTGTTCCGAGACACACGTCCTGACATGTGTTTCGACAAACACTTGCTAGTCCAGGAAGGGCCAATACTAGCGGCTCATTGTGCCCTAATTGTATGGACTGCTGCTGGTTGTATCTGGCTGGAGAAGGAAAAAATGGGGGGGCCCCACATCATTTTTTTTGTGAGATCCCCCCAGTTTTCCTTCTTCAGCCAGATACAACCATCAGCCTAGACGTAGCAGGGCAGGATGAGCCACTATTATTGGCCCTTCTTGGCCTAGCAATACCAGCCAGCTGCCGCCTCAGGGCCAGACCATCAGTGTAGATGATCTGTTCCTGCAGGTACCCAACTCTTCCCAACACGCTGGTGGTGGTGTTTGCCGGGGTAATTACTAGGGCTTGGTGCTAGCACTAAGCCCCAGCCTTAGTAATGTGGGCGCCGTCTATAACAGTGGTGGCGAACCTATGGCAAGGGGGCCAGAGGCGGCACTCCAAGCTCTTTCTGTCATCACTCCAGCACACCAGACAGGACTCATAGAATCTTTCTGCAGTTCCAAGCAACTTAACCCGTTCACGACCCGTGACGTATTAGCACGTCACGGGTCGGCCGCGGGTGCATGGAGAGGGCTCACGCGCTGAGCCCTCTCCATAGCCGGTAAATCTTTGCTGCATATTGCAGCAAAGGCTTACTGGTAACACCCGTGAACGGTGCCAGCACCGATCGCGGGTGTTTTCCCGCTGATCGCTGCCGGCAAAGCTGCCGGCGGCTTCAAAAGGATTGCGGCGCATGGGCGCCGCCATCTTTTCGAGGATCGCCACTCCCCGTGACGTCATCGGGGAGCGGCGATCCGTCGCCATGGTAACCTCGGGTCTCACGAAGACCCGAGGCTACTTCGGGTTAACCCATGCATTACAATGTGCTATCAGCACATTGTAATGTATGAGGAGTAAAATACACATATACAGGCGGTCCCCTACTTAAGAACACTCGACTTACATACGACCCCTAGTTACAAACGGACCTCTGGACATTGGTAATTTATTGTACTTCAGTCCTAGGCTATAATGATCAGCTGTAACAGTTATCACAGGTGTCTGTAATGACGCTTTAGTGTTAATATTGATTCTTATGACAACCCAACATTTTTAAAATCCAATTGTCACAGAGACTAAAAAAGTTCTGGCTGGGATTACAATGATAAAATATACAGTTCCGACTTACATACAAATTCAACTTAAGAACAAACCTATAGACCCTATCTTGGATGTAACCCGGGGACTGCCTGTACTGCCATACTGTAGTATGGCAGTATATGATAGGATCGTACAGACAACCTAGGGTTAAAAAGTACCCTAGGCAGTCTGAAAAAATGTAAAAATACAATAAAAAAAGTTAAAAAAAAAAAACCCTAAAAACTCAAATCACCCCCCTTTCCCTAGAACTGACATAAATATAAATAAACAGTAAAAATCATAAGCACATTAGGTATCCAAAAATGCCCGATCTATCAAAATATGATAACGGTTTTTCACTGCGTTTAATCCCGTAACGGAAAATCACGCCCAGAGTCGAAAATGGCACTTTTTTGTCATTAAAAAAAATTCTATAAAAAGTGATTACAAGGCCGAACAGTCCTAAAATTGATAACATTGTAAACGTCATCAAAATCCGCAAAAAATGACACCACCCACATCTCCGTACACCAAAGAATAAAAATGTTATTAGCGCCAGAAGATGGCAAAATCCCCCAAAATATTTTTGTACAGGAGGTTTTAATTTTTTTAATTGTATGAAAACATTATAAAACCTATGTAAATTTGGTATCCCCGTAATTGCACTGACCCAAAGAATAAAGTGGACATGTCATTTGGGGCGCTCTGTGAAATCCGTAAGATCCAAGCCCACAAGAAAACGGCACAAATGCGTTTTTTTTACCAATTTCACAGCATTTGGAATTTTTTTCCCGCTTCCCAGTACACGGCAATCCTTTCTTGTGTCCTCGTACCCGTATTCCCTTCAAGGCACTACCACTAGCATTAACTATACAGGATGAACCATATGCCCATGCCCTAGTACTATGACCTGGATCCCACAGTTGATACAATCTTTCATCCTCGACAATGTCATTTAAACCGATATACCTCCTTGTCCATCGCAGAGATCCCCTGTCTCTAACCACACCCCGTCTTGCCCTATGTTCTTGCGCCTTTCACCCTAGGTCATACACTAATCTGTCCACCTTTTAGTCACAATCTACTTAGTGAACATAAGCATGAGAATGCCATCAAAGGAAAACCAGATCACTGTACAGGGTTGAGGTAGTGAAAGCCGGTGTAAACTTTGCCAGACTGTCGTTTATCTGATTAATGCGACTGACTGCCTACACTCTTATTCCCAGTGCAGGTATCCATAAGCGGGGGTGGATGGTTTTGGTTACATCATCCTCACTTTCACCAGCCCCTCCTTCAGAGTCTTCTTGTCATTAAAACAACTCCTCCTACAGCATCCCGTTGAGCCGCTCCTCACCGTCCTCTGTCATATTATTTGAATTTCGACATGCATGGCCGCTGAAGTGCACAGTGGTCCCTAATTCACAAATAGAGCGCCGAGCCGGGTGAGGTCATGGAGCAGGCAAGAAGGCAGTGCAATAATCGGACTTGGAGGTATTTTGGTTTTACACACAAGCCGTTGGCTGGTGACGGGTTTCCTTAGGGTGTTAAGTCAATTCACTTTGACGACTGTTTAAAAAACGCATTGAAAAACTTAAGAGAGATTTGTTGCATACTTATTCAGCTGTTAACACCTGGTGTTTACAAAAATCAGCAAGTTAAACAAAATGAACCAATTTAATTGTGTTTTCATGTCAGGTTCTCAAATGGGTTGTAACCAAGTGTTTGCCTCTTTATAACAAGCCGATTGGTGAGTGTCAGACGGCTGAGTCTCCGACTATAACCCGCTCACGAAAACCCACCTCCATGATTCGGACAATAGGGGTACCCTATCACCCAATAGCAATCGAATTTCATTTCATATGCACTTTTCCTGGACACTAGCAACACCATGAACGGAAATAGAGATAGGCCAGCTAGTAGTGCTGATAATGACATCGGGGAGGACATTTTTACATATTTATGACCTACTTTCATTCATTCCTTCTATTTACAGATCATTCTATGTGCCTTTCAATAGATCTACTAACTACATACTTTTTTTATATCCTTTCTTCTCATCCCACATGCAGTACTTCTTTGTGTCCACATTACATACTGTATATGCATAGTCTAATGTAAGGTATCCTCCTTAGTAGCAGTGAAAACATCCATGTGGCGTGGGATTTGGGCGATACGTATAGTATATAAAGATTGATGGGCTGCACTGAGCCTAGTGGGCATCAGGCATCCAATCTGCAACAATAAATAATAAATACAAAAATAATGTAACGTAAAAGCAGGAGCCGTTTTCCTGTATAGAAAGTTCATCTCCCCCATAACTTCAATCAGTATATCATTATTAATAAATTAACGAAAAACAACATTACCAGCGAGTACAGTGAGAGAATGATTCCTGCCTGGGCAACGCTCTGTCTGTCCGCAGTCCCATGCCAAGATCCTGGCATTCATTAATAAAGTTCAAATGTCTGAGAAGTCACAGGTACCGCAGAGAAATGATGAGGCTGCACATTCATTTATGAGCCAGATGTGAAGCTTGTGATCATGAAATTGACATCACGGAGCTCTCGAGCTTCCAGAATGCTATTTTATTTCCTTTGCCCATGTTTAGTCAGGTAGGAAGGATTGTTTCTTTTGTAAAGATGCTGAAAACAAAATAAAATGTAGACTATATTTTTAATTCATGAAAGATGTCAACATCTGCAAAGAGTTTGTATGTTCTCCTCCGTGTGTTGCTTGGGTTGCCTCTGGGTACTCCGGTTTCCTCCCCACACTCCAAAACATACTGTTAGGGTTGTTTAGATTGTAAGCCCATGGGAAAGGGACTGATTTGACAAAGCTTTGTGCGGCGCTGCGTAATCTGTTGTGCGCTATATAAATAACAGAATTATTATTATGTCTTGATTGAGGCTTTTCAAGCCCCATTAATTCATGTATAGGACAATGTAGGGGTATCTGGTTAGGCGCCAGCGGAAGCAAAAGCAGCAAGAAGGTCATTACTACATTGTTATGCTGGCTAGTCTGGGTTGGGAAGTAATGACTACAGGTCACCTTCCAGAATAGTGTACATGGTGATCCAAGTTAAAGGACATCAACCACCAGTTTACTGGTGTAACATTCCCCAACTAGACAGTTGTTCAGTCTAGGAGATGGGGGGGGGGGGACTGTTTTTAATATGTTTTCGGGGCATCTTTATCAATGAAATATAACTTTGAACTTTGTAAAACAGCCAGAGGCGCTCAGCGCCGTCAGCCTGAGCACCCTCGGCTTCCTCCCAGCTTTCATTTATGCAACCCACCCCCCCGCGCAAGGCTCATCCCGTCCAGGTGGGAAATCATTGATCCGGCGTGATGTCATAGAGCCGGGCATGTTGCTCTCTCCTAGTTCTACTACGGCCGAGCCAGGAGGAGGCTTGCATAATAAAGAGTCCGGGAAGCCAAAATAACATGTTTCTAATCACTGTTATTAACAAAAATTGCAGCATTTTAAAGATATAAGTTCAATCTCACTATGATCACTTCCTGCCAGGAATCGTGAGCCAGAGAGCGTTTCAATCTACAAGTAAAAGGAGATAAGTGATCCGGGGATTGGGGAAACAGGCACATGTCTGTGAGATGTAGCAGAGCTGACACGTGTAAAGTCTGTCAGCCTGTGTTTCATGACTAATCCCATGCATTCTGATCCGTCTCCTCTCTATGTATCAGATACTAGTACATGTCAGCCAGCTAGATGAAAATGATATACACCTGTACCCTGATAATATAACCACATGTGTTTAGTATTTACCATAACATTGTACCCACAGAACTATATGTATTATAATGTGTCTGCTTAGAGAGGCCCCGCCCACACCTGGGATTTTGCACTGAGCAGCATATAGCATGTGAAAAATTTCTCTTTAGTGGGAAAACCCCTTTAATGCAGCACACCAGCCTCGTCTTTCAGACCAAAACTAGACGGATTCCTTGGTTTGTGCCAGTCCTGTATTGGTTACCTGTCTCCTTCCAAATACAGTATAAAATAATCACAAATCCACAAAGCTATGCACAATGCTTCATCCCAACCTACTCTCTTTATCTCACTCTATCGCCCAACCAGTGTTCTTATGATCTGCCAGTGAACTTGGATTGTTTCTCTTCTTAATTCGACCCTATTGGTCACTTCTACAGAACTTTTCAATGAGCTGCACCAATTCTCTGGAACGCTTCTACCCTGAAATATCAAACTATACCCAACCTCCAAGCTTCAAACATGCTTTTAAAGCCCTTCTCTTTAGGTACAGCTATCAACATTCCTTAAAGGGTATTCCGGGAATAGAAATTCGACACAAAAACCATGATAATATAAAATATAGAATAATAACAAAAGTATGTCATTAGTCAAAATGGAGCCAATAGTTTGATTTTATGATTTACAAAATGCATGGCCTCTCTAAAGTAGGCGGAGTTATCACCAAGATGGCTGACACTGGAAACTACAACTCCCATGATCTTTAGTTCTCAGTAACAGCTCCTGCCTCTTTATGCTCTGCTCCCTGTGATGATTAACAGACTGCCTGCTCTGTTACCATACTAATCGATATGTAACTACCATCATTGCACATTACCTCACTGAGATGACGTCTCCGCCACAACACCAGCCATACTGAATGCACTGCAACCAACCAACTACAGGCAAACCATGGTGGTGATTACATGACCTGTCAGGCAGGTGCAGACATATGATTTGGACATGTGACCAGCGGCCATCTTCTGTCCTGTGTCTGCTCGTGTGGAGGAAAATCAACGGACTGATTAACCGTTCACGACCCGTGACGTAATAGCACGTCACGGGTGGGCCGGCGTGGTGCATGGAGAGGGCTCACACGCTGAGCCCTCTCCTAGCCGGTAAGTCTTTGCTGCATATCGCAGCATTTGTTTTCCCTGCTGATCGCCGCCGGCGAGATGCCGGCGGCTTCAAAAGGTGGGCGCCGCCATCTTTCGAGGATCGCCGCTCTCCCGTACGTCATCGGGGACGGCGATCGTCGCCATGGTAGCCTCGGTCTCACGAAGACCCGAGGATACTTCGGGTTAACCCTGCATTACACATGTGCTATCAGCACATTGTAATGTATGAGTAGTAAAATACAGTTACAGTGCGTCCCCTACTTAAGAACACTCGACTTACATACGACCCCTAGTTACAAAACGGACCTCGGATATTGTTGTAATTTATTGTACTTTAGTCCTAGGCTACAATGATCAGCTGTAACAGTTACCATGTGTCTGTAATGAATCTTTAGTATAATATGATTCTTAGACAACCCAACATTTTTAAAATCCAATTGTCACAGAGACCAAAAAAGTTCTGGCTGGGATTACAATGATAAAATATACAGTTCCGACTACATACAAACTCACACTTAAGAACAAACCTACAGACCCTACTTGTATTTAACCCGGGGACTGCCTGTACTGCCATACTGTAGTATGGCATATATGATAGGATCACAGACAACCTAGGGTTAAAGTACCCTAGGCAGTCTGAAAAATAGTAAAAATAAAATAAAAAAAAGTTAAAAAAAAAAAAAACCCTAAAAACTCAAATCACCCCCCCTTTCCCTAGAATGACATAAAATAAAACAGTAAAAATCAAAGCACATTAGGTATCCGAAAATTCCCGATCTATCAAAATATGATAACGGTTTCCTGCGTTTAATCCCGTAACGGAAAATCATGCCCAGAGTTCGAAAATGACACAGCTGGGCAATATAATAATGGGTGAGGAAAACCGCTTACTAAAAGCCACAACAGGGTTAGTGCATATTTGTCAACATCTTATTCACCAGTAGTTATCTATAAAAAACTGTCCTCAATTTAGAAAAATGTTACCAGTCACCTAAGAGTTAGTGAAGGAGGATGAGTATACAGTGGAGAAGAGGTCTAAAAGGTTATGAAAACCCCATGGTTACAGATCTTCTTAAACTCCTGGAACGGATTCGTTATTCATTTTGGCCTCATCAATAGCTTATTTTGTTAGAAAACATCTTTTAAAAGTTTTGCAATGAAGGCCTCAGGGCTCCGGACTAAAACAGAGAAAACCGCTCCTGCTCTTTCATCTGCTTAATATCACATCTACATTGTTGGCGTTTCTCCAGCCTCCCTCCCTCCCTCCTCAGCCAGAACGTCTGGCGATATCAGCCAAGAGTCATAAATCCTGTGCACGCATGAATGCGCATACACAACAATTGCCAAGAAACAGCTGACCTCACCGTCTCCCTGGCCAGGTAAGGAAGGATGGGGCAGGAGAAACACTTAATTCAGGTTGTGAATATTTAGCAGACGACGGAGCCAGAAGGGGCATTGCTGACATAGCAGGAGACCTGAGGCTCATTTGCCATATATAAAAATACAAAAGGAAGAATGGATCCCATTTGCAGAGGCACACACCAGCATGTAAGTGTATTTGGTTTAGAAGCACTGCACCATGGGTAGATTCTTTTCCAGGAATTCCGGAGTACGCCCTGAGAGCCAGATAAGGTAAGGCCCAGTTCACACTACGTTTTGGACTTCCAATAGGTTATGGAGTCTAAAAGATGCCTATTGGATTTCACACCCAAATTAAAGCTGAAATAATGGAGTGATGGAAGGGGATAACGAAGCCATTGAAATCCCACTGCATTGAGGGATACTTCAACAAATCCATAAGCTTTCTGATTTTGTTGTTTAGTGATATAATAACGAAGATTCAAATGAAGGAACTAGAATCTTTCAACTTTGATAACACTGATCCCTTAAAATTTAGCAAGGCTACGCCAGCTATATGGGGTGCACCCTATGGAGAAGACGAACCGGCAACCAACATATGCAGCCCGACTGCTAGCTAGGCACAACTATTATAGTTCAATGGTCCTAAAAGCTTCTGCTCACCTTGAACTGATTGGACAGATTCAACTTGTATGGATCCATGTGACTTTTTTGAAACCAATTCAGTCCCTAATTCTTGAAATTTTTAAAAACTATTTATGTTTAAAATTTAGCAAGATGAATCCAGGCTTAAAGGAGTATGATCGTTTTAAATAAAATAATAAAAAAAATAAAAAAAATTGGCAATATTTAAGGAGATAGGAAAGTGATGGTTATTGAGGGGTCCACTTTATTAGGACATACTATATGATGCAGGCCTGTGCTGGGTAAATGTGGAATTGATATTTAGGATTACAAAAAAAAAAAAAAAAAACTAGTTGAAGTGATGTGAAAACTAACCTTTCCTTTACATTAGCTGTATGGCTGAAATCAAATGTTTACACCAAAAATATCCCTTTGGGCCCTTGCTCAGTTTTGTAACATTTTCACTTAAAGTCATGATTTTGTTGAGAGTCCCACTTGTCAAAAACTTTTATGTGAAGGTTAGGTCCCATTGTTATTGCCTTGCCTTCCTTTAAAGTATTAGAATCAAGGAATAACATGCTTTGAAAGTTCTGAGTAACTTCCATCATAAAGGGGTTGGGCCATCTTTCACATAAAGTTCATATGCCTTTACTGTCCTGCAGATCATAAATCTGAATGTTCATCAAGTGATACAGCATCCCTGCTACTTACTTTTGTGCTGTGTGCAACACTTCCATGATTACTTGCTTAGATGTCTGAGCACTGATGAAATGGAGCAGCTGCAGCAAAGATTATGAATCATCCTGCTCTACTCATTCTCTCTTCCCATGGCCACAATGTTGCTGGCAAGGGTTACTCCCCATATCACCTAAAATTAGCTGCCATTCAGGCAATGTACCTTATTACGGCATTTTTCAGAAATGAAATTAGTTACTTGACTTTTTTATTCAAGATATACAGATATGACTGTTTTCTTCCAGGCTGCCGGTGAATCAAACCCATTATTTTGACTGGCAGCTCTGTGTCTCTTCAAATCACTGCCCTACTTCCTTGAAGCATCTGGCCAAAATTCAACTAAAGACACATTTTCACCAGCTCTTTTTACTTATAGGAATTTATGTGTCTATTATTTTACCGGTGCCAGGTGTTGTTACATTCAGTGACCAGGGTTGTATGCCATCAGGTCATACACCTTTACATTTGCAAAATCTTCTCATGTATGTATCTAAATCACATGAAACTACAGCATACAGTAAGGAGTAGAAGTTCATGGAGGCTGTTGTGATTCCTGTGATCATATACATACCAGGGTACATTTTGCCAATGTAACGGATATAGGACGTAAAAAATATCCCCTGGTCACAGACTGAGTGCTGTATATAAGGATGCATAAGGCATGGGGGAGTAGATGGAGGGACCAGCCAAGCAGGAGACACCCCCTCTGTTGCCAGGGAATGTAAGATATATGATTTGAGGAAGGAAACAGTTTTTTAGCTAAAAGAAGGTGTCAGTTAGTTAATAGGGTTCTATAGGAATATTGTCACTATCTGTATTGTAAAAATGTGGTGAAGATTCCCTTTAAAGGAACTGCCACCCCAACTCTACCTCTAAAGGTAGAAGGGGGGTAGGTGGATGGATAACGTGAGGATAGCCCTTTTTTGGGCTAATCTTCACGTCCAGGTTTCTTTTAGAAACTTTATACATGTAATGCTAATTTTTTTATGCGGCTTCGGGGCGTGGAGTAGCCGGACATGAGGCTACTGGTCGCGGACTACACCACGCCCGTAGACGTCCGTTACTACGCCTACCAGGTAATCTTCGCGCGCAGCTCTGGTAGCTTGCGCGCCCCTGTCCGAGTCCCCCGGCTACTGTGCATGACGCAGTCAGTAGTTCGGCCCGGAGCCCCGGCCGCGCAGCCGAAGGCCTGCGTTCTGCGCAGAAACAGGGGACCCGGACGAGGGGCGTGGCAGCTACCAGGAGCTGCGCGCCGAAGATTACCTGGTAGGCGGAGTAACCGGCTATCTGGGGCGTGGAGTAGCCGCAAATTGTAAGCTCATGTCCGGCTAACTCACGCCCCCCCCATAGCCGCACATAAAAAAAGTAGCATACATATAATAAAGTTTTCTAAAAGACACCGGGAAGTGAGGATAGCCAAAAAAAGGGCTATCCTCACTACCCATCCATCCACCTACCACCCCTTCTACCTTTATAGGCAGAATCGGGGTGGTGGTGGCCCTTTAAGCAAACCCATCAACTTATGATCCTTGTAAACAGAAGTGGGACCCCATTAGAGAGAAAGGGCTCTCCGGTGTAAGCATTCACTAGCTGGAGTGAGGTTGTGCACTTTCTAAGTTTTCTGACCTGGATATATAGGACTGGATAGGAAACATAAGGCCTTAACGTCAAAGCCTTTTTGTTCCCAGATAACATTAGACTAACATGATGTTAATTATCACTTTAAGTTTTTCACTTGTTACATGAAAGCCATTGCAGGAGCAAGAACAGTCATGTTACCATCGAATGTCATAGCAAATTATTGCAAAAATGGAATTTTATGTGCTACATTTTTATAGTTGAGAAAAAGAATTATATGAGATAACAGCTAAGAATGAATGTGACACCACAGCAAAACGCTAAAAAGGTATTATCATGAAAGCAACTGATCAATGGGGGGGGGGGGGTACAGGAGCCGGACCACCACCATAAATGATCATGGGTAGTCAAAATACAATCAAGTCTCTTCAAAAGCATACCGTATTTTCGGACTATAGGGCACCAGATTATAAGGTGCACCATCAATAAATGCCTGCTAAAACATCTGGGTTCATATATAAGGCGCTCCTGATTATAAGGATAAATGACCAGCAGGTGGCAGATCTGTGCACAGCTCAAGGCAGCTGTTGTCTGTCAGTACGGTTCATATATAAGGTGCACTGGACTATAAGGCGCACCTTTGATTTCTGAGAAAATCAAAGGATTTTTTGTGCGCCTTATAGTCGGAAAAATGCGGTAGTAAATTCCTGATAACAGTTAGAAAAGAGGTGTATTTGACTGAACATCCTTGGCTTCTGAAGCTGGAAGTTATTATAGGATTGCTAGACTGGCTTGAATTCATAGATTACCTACGCTTAGGGATGGTTCTTAATATCAGATTGTGACTCCAGAGGACGACTGTTTGGAAAGTCACAGCGCCATAATCTGTATTATGATTCCGTTTGGAACTGCAGCTAAGCCCAATTCAGGTGAAGAGGACAGAGCATTCAGCAAAAGTTGAAATCCATTTTGGTGGGACGTCCACCATGGTCTATCTATATCTGCAATAGCAAATAGCACTAAATATACAGTTTAGTGATTGAGTTACGATCTCTCTTATTCAGTGGGACTATGGATAGCATCTATATATACTCTTTCATAGAACAACAGGCGCAAAACTGCCACCAGAGGATGTCAGTGGTACTGTGCTTTAAAAAAAAATTAAAAAATAAAACCAAGTACAAAAATGCTTGAAGCCAAATATTAAAAAGCTGAGAATTTCACCCAGCACAGCCATGTGTTAATCTTTCTGCAATTAAGTGGTAGAAGCTGTCCTCAGCAGATCATCTTAATTCGGGGCCCAAACCCTTCTAAAATGAGCTGGAACCGTTTCCTGGCTGAGCCTCCTACCTTGCCAAAGCTTGGATTTTCGCTGCGTGTCGCTCCTCCTGTTCTGCCACTTTCCTCCTCAGGTTGTCAATTTCCAGCCTGAGTGCTGAAGAATGTTCCATCTCTGAATCGAGCAGGTTTCAGTGATCTGGAAAAAGAAAACCATCTGCCCCAGCTTGCAAAGGCTGCCTTTCCTCCAAAATGCTCAAGTACTGGAGGAAAAGTAGTTGTTACGAACTCAAGTTTCCACAGAATTGTCTTATTATTTTATTACTATTTAATTTTGGGGAGGAATCCAATAAAAACTTTATACAAGAAAAGCAACTTCGTGAATAAACTATTCCACCATTATGTATGCAGCACCAATGCAGAATTGTGCGCCACGTTGTTCCTGACTACAAACTGTCCCTATAGTAAGATGCTGCTCCTGTGTAACTTATCTTCTCATTTCTTGATAACTTACAGGCGAGTTGTTTCTAGTTATTATAAATGCGTCTGAATGAGAGCTGTATACGATAAACTGAATGTTCGACACAACAATTTGCAAAAATGTCATTGTTCCATTAGAACTGGGCAAATTTAGTATGAAAAGAACAAATTAAATTATAAAAAGAAAAATAATTTATATGTAAAAGAAATCTACTATTAAAATCCATCATGATAAAGCAGTGCACTTACAATAGATCCAGGCTCTCGACTGAGGTAATCTTTTATATTCATTATCCATGGCCTCCTTCTAAAATCAACTTTGAAAATTATGCTAAGGAGTAGGAAGGGCTCCTGGGGGTTTTACCAGAGCCCCTTATTGGGCAGATTCACAGGCTGTTAGGACGCTGAAAGGGGAACTTATCTGTGAACTGAATTGGGTCTCTATATTCTCTTTGTACTGTATGCTCCTCTCTTGTTGAAAGACTTTGATTGATGCCCTATAATACTAAATCTTGAGTAAAGTATAATAATACTATTTTAAAGGAATTCGGAAAGAGCTTGGCCACATACGAGAAATTACAATACCAGACACTATTATCCTGGTAAACTTTCCCTGTATTCCCCTAGCAACTTCGGGTTGGTGTGTTATCTTATATTTAAGATATGAAACCACACAGGATCAGTATGTACAGCAGGGGAAAGTCTCAGAAACCACCTATGGCTGCATTAGCAAATCGTACTAAATATTACATTTTAGTGAACATACGGTGATCACACACATTAGAGGAAAGATTAAACAATGCTAATTTACACCTACGGTTTTGCTCCTCGAGTTCATCTTTCCTGTCTCCCATGAGAACAACCGTGACGGAGTTCACCTAAAGAGATGGCAACAAAAATTAAAAAAAAAAAAATCAGTGTACAATCTTGACATCAATCTGTAGCAGATATTTCATCACTTGGAAAGAACGGCATAAGAAAAAAAAAACTTTAGAGAGGAGGCGACACGTTTGCGGCTAATGAATTCATCCTGTGTTCATATGTAAATCATGCATCCCGCGTCACTGAATAATCCCATTTCCAATTATAGGCTTCATTTCTAATATCTAGTCATATCATGAAAATCCTCTTCCTGGCTTCGATTTCATTGAAAAGTAAAAATAATCAGTTTGCATGGCACTCATTCGTTGACTCCCTGCAGCCTGTGCTATGTGCAGTTATGCTAAAACAAACCTGCTTCTTCTTTGCTTGCCTGTCATTGAGCTCTCAGAATGGAACACACTTCTCATCTTAGAAAAGGAAGCGCCTTCCTAAATAGCGCCATTTACAGACGTGTAACTTTATTTATTGCAGACTTGACGATCCAATACCCAGATATCAGCTTAGTGGCAGGCAAATTTAATTATTTTGTACAGGTTTGGGAATTTGGAGAAGGTTGGGGACGCTCCTTTAATTTGTGCAGCAGCTGAACACCTGGGCGAGGTGCTATAGAAATTCTCATTAGCAGCAAGGCGCATCTGCAGTATCCTCCAACACGTACATGACATGCAGACAGACTACACACAGAAGAGTCTAATAGACACATGCTGGGGTGCTAGGAGCAGGACTCCCATCAACACTATCGGTGACCTAATACGCACAATAGGAGTTGTCAATCAAAATAACTTCTCCAGACTCATGTGTAAATGAGCAGAGGAGTCCATTAATATTTAGACTACACATTTTGGTTTTTCTTTTACAGTTTACTGAAAAATTTTCAAGTTCTAGTATATGTATGTGTCTTTCAGACTTTCAGCTTTCATTTAAAAAGGGATAAAGGTTTTGGACACAGATGAGAGAGCCAAATCCGGCCCACGGCCTTGCGTTATCTGGCTCGGCTCTGGCTCCCTGCCACTGTCCTATGCTTGTCGGGAGCACAGAATAGAGTTAATGTGCCTCCGATACTCACCTTTCCTCCCTACCCAAAGCGCGCCATTGGTGATCTTTGCTCCACTGTGTGCCCGCTGTATGCGCCGGCTCAGCCACACCCCCAGTGTTTGATACAGCCTGTATAATGAAGTGAGGATAACGGTGTAATGGCTCCTCCATGTGCTCTGGTGCTGGCGCCCCTGCAGCCTGTGTGTATGAGATACGCTCTATACACATGACTGACAGCCTGTATAATGATGTTAGGTATAATGGTGTAATGGATCCTCATGTGCTTCCTGGTGCTGGGCCCCTTGCAGCCTGTGTGTGTATAGATACTGCTATACACATGACTAACAGCCTGTATAATGATGTGAGGTATAATGGTGTAATGGCTCCTCCATGTCCTTCCTGGTGCTGGCAATCCCCTGTAGCCTGTGTGTGTTATATGTATAGGAGAGATACAACTGCTCCAGGCCGCATGTTATAGCAGAACATGTCAGGTACTTGTGTGGCTGATGTCTGTGTCTCACACATGTGTATGGGAGGATGCAGCATGTCAGCAGATAAAAGCCAGACACCAGCAATGCTTTACTGTACATTACACAAGACATGGCAGGGGGAGAGAGAGGGGAGGGGTAATTGGTGACATCACTGCCTCTGACCATGTGACCAGCCTCACTTACATAATAAAGAAAAGATTTTATAATGATTAATGTATGAATTGACTGATGATAAAGGCTGGGATGTATCCTGTGAGCTGCTCCAACAAGTAGAGGTGACAGAAATAATGACAGAGACTGATGACAGGTGTCCTTAAATGGCTGAATGCAATGTTTATGTTTTTAAAATGGAATTACTAAAAACTTGAGTAGATAAATTTATACGGGACTAATTGACATTGGTCCCATTAAGGCAACCACAAGGCTGATGTGGGCCACTAGGAAAATTATTTTGACACCCTGGTTTAAGAATTTTAGCTCCAAAACATGTGCCACCTTGTTTTGAAAGGGACCAAAAGTAACTGGACCAGTGGCTCAAAGGCGTTTCATGGCAGGATTGGGCAATTTCTTCTTATGTCATTTTTAATATAGCTGATAAAGACCTGGAGCTGATTTGAGGTTTGTTGCTTAAATGGGTATTCAAGGAAAAAGCATAGTTCATATACAAATGGGTCCTCAAAATATAAGTTAATATGTAATTAGTTATTTAAATTTTTGCTCCCCTTAGTCGAAAATGTGTGGACATACACAGACTGTAATGGAGAATTAAAATGCTACTGGCCCTTTAACCCTTTCAGGACCTTGCCCTTTTTTGTTTTTTCATTTTCATTTTTCACTCCCCTTGATTAAAAATCCATAACCTTTTTATTTTCCATGTACAGAGCTGTGTGATAACTTGTTTTCTGCGTAACAAATTACACTTCATAGAGATGGTATTTATTATTCCATGCCATGTACTGGGAAGCGGAAAAAAAATTCCAAATGCTGTGAAATTGGTAAAAAAACTCATTTTGTGCCGTTTTTCTTGTGGGCTTGGATCTTACGGATTTCACTGTGCGCCCCAAATGACATGTCCACTTTATTCTTTGGGTCAGGTGATTACGGGGATACCAATTTACATAGGTTTTATAATGTTTTCATACATTTAAAAAAATTAAACTCTGTACAAAAAATTTTTTGGGGGATTTTGCCATCTTCTGGCGCTAATAACTTTTTTATTCTTTGGTGTAACGGAGATGTGGGTGGTGTAATTTTTTGCGGATTTTGATGATGTTTCAATGTTATCAATTTTAGGACTATGCGACCTTGTGATCACTTTTTATAGAATTTTTTTTTTTTAAATGACAAAAAGTGCCTCTTCTGCTGCTGTAGCCCATCTGCCTCAAAGTTCGACGTACTGTGCGTTCAGAGATGCTCTTCTGCCTACCTTGGTTGTAACGGGTGGCGATTTGAGTCACTGTTGCCTTTCTATCAGCTCGAACCAGTCTGCCCATTCTCCTCTGACCTCTGGCATCAACAAGGCATTTTTCCCGCCCACAGAACTAATCCTTTCTTGTGTCCTCGTACCCGTATTCCCTTCAAGGCACTACCACTAGCATTAACTATACAGGATGAACCATATGCCCATGCCCTAGTACTATGACCTGGATCCCACAGTTGATACAATCTTTCATCCTCGACAATGTCATTTAAACCGATATACCTCCTTGTCCATCGCAGAGATCCCCTGTCTCTAACCACACCCCGTCTTGCCCTATGTTCTTGCGCTTTCACACCAGGTCATACCTGATCTGTAGCCATGCACTTGTTATCTCAATCCTACTAGTGAACAAAGCATGAGATTGCCATCAAAGTGAAAACCAGATCACTGTAGCAGGGTTGAGGAGTGAAACCGTGGTTAACTTTGCCAGGACTGTCGTTTATACTGATTAAATAGTCGACTGACTGCTAACTTATATCTCCCAGTGCAGGTCTATAACGGGTGGATTGTAGTTTTGGTTAGCTCCACTTTTCACCAGCCCTCCCTTAGGATCTTCTCTCATTGAAAATAATCCTCCTACAGCTATCCCGTTGACCGCTCCTCACCGCCTCTGGTTCATATTATTTGAATTTCGACAGCATGTGCGCTGAAGTGCACAGGGGTCCTATATTCACTAAACTAGAGCGCCGAGCGGGTGAGGTCATGGAGCAGGCAAGGAAGAGGGTTCAATTAATGGCCATGGGAAGGTATTTTGGTTTTACACCCCAACAGCCGTTGGCTGGTGAGGGTTTCCTGTTAAGGGTGTAGTCAATTCACTTTCGACGACATTGTTAAAAACACGCATTGAAAAACTTAAGATAGATTTGTGCAATTATTCAGCTGTTTAACACCTTGGTTTTACAAAAATCGCAAGTTAAACAAATGAACACAATTTAAATGTGTTTCAATGTCAGGTTCTCAAATGGGTTGATAACCAAGTGTTTGCCTTTTATAACAAGCCGATTGGTGAGTTGTCAGACTGGCGAGTTCCGATCTATAACCCGACTCACGAAAACCACACCTCCAATATCTGGACAAGTAGGGTCCTCCACCCAATAGCATGAATCTTCAGTTTCATAGCACTTTTCCGGACACTGCATACACACCATGAACGGGAAACTAGAAGATAGGCCAGCTAGAGTGCCGATAATGACATCGGGGAGGACATTTTTACATATTTATGACCTACTTTCATTCATTCCTTCTATTTACAGATCATTCTATGTGCCTTTCAATAGATCTACTAACTACATACTTTTTTTATATCCTTTCTTCTCATCCCACATGCAGTCTTCTTTGTGTCCACATTACATACTGTATATGCATAGTCTAATGTAAGGTATCCTCCTTAGTAGCAGTGAAAACATCCATGTGGTCGTGGGATTTGGGCGATACGTATGTATATAAGATGATGGGCTGCACTGAGCCTAGTGGGCATCAGGCATCCAACTCTGCAACAATAAATAATAAATACAAAAATAATGTACGTAAAAGCAGGAGCCGTTTCCTGTATAGAAAGTTCATCTCCCGCCATAACTTCAATCCATAGTATCATTATTAATAAATTAACGAAAAACACATTACCAGCGAGTACAGTTGAGAGAATGATTCCTCGCCCTGGGCAACGCTCTTGTCTGTCCGCAGTCCCATGCCAAGATCCTGGCATTCATTAATAAAAGTTCAAATGTCTGAGAAGTCACAGGTACCGAGAAATGATGAGGCTGCACATTCATTTATGAGCAGATGTGAAGCTGTGTGATCATGAAATTGACATCACGGAGCTCTCGAGCTTCCAGAATGCTATTTTATTTCCTTTGCCCATGTTTAGTCAGGTAGGTAAGGGATTGTTTCTTTTGTAAAGATGCTGGAAAACAAAATAAAATGTAGACTATTTTTTAATTCATGAAGATGTCAACATCTGCAAAGAGTTTGTATGTTCTCCCTCCGTGTGTTGCTTGGGTTGTCCTCTGGTACTCCGGTTTCCTCCCACACTCCAAAACATACTGTTAGGGTTGTTTAGATTGTAAGCCCCATGGGAAAGGGACTGATTTGACAAGCTTTGTGCGGCGCTGCGTATCTGTTGTGCGCTATATAAATAACAGAATTATTATTATGTCTTGATTGAGGCTTTTCAAGCCCCATTAATTCATGTATAGGACAATGTAGGGGTATCTGGTTAGGCTCTCATCGGAGCAAAAGCAGCAAGAAGTCATTACTACATTGTTATGCTGGCTAGTCTGGTTTGCGGAAGTAATGACTTACTAGGTCACCTTCCAGAATAGTTGTACATGGTGATCAAGTTAAAGGACATCAACCACCAGTTTACTGGTGGTAACATCCCCAACTAGACAGTTTGTTCAGTCTAGGAGATGGGGAGGGGGGACTGTTTTTAATATGTTTTCGGGGCATCTTTATCAATGAAATATGAACTTTGAACTTTGTAAAACAGCCAGAGGCGCTCAGGCGCCGTCAGCACTGAGCACCTCTCGGCTTCCCCCAGCTTTCATTTATGCACACCCACCCCCCCCGCAAGGCTCTCTCGTCCAGGCTGGGAAATCATGATCCGGCCGTGATGTCATAGAGCCGGCATGTGTGCTCTCTCCTAGTTCTACACGGCCAGCCAGGAGGAGGCTTGCATAATAAAAGAGTCGGGAAGCCAAATAACATGTTTCTAATTCACTGTTATTAACAAAATTGCAGCATTTTAAAGATATAAGTCTAATCTCACTAGATCACTTCCTGCCAGGAGATCGTGAGCCCAGAGAGCGTTTCATCTACAAGCTACAAGGAGATAAGTGATCCGGGGGATTGGGGAACAGGCACATGTCTGTGAGATGTAGCAGAGCTGACACGTGTAAAAGTCTGTCACCTGTGTCTATCATGCGTATCCCATGCATCTCTGATCCGTCTCCTCCTATGTATCAGATACTAGTACAATGTCAGCAGCTAGATGAAAATGTATATACAACCTGTACCCTGATAATATAACCACATTGTTTAGTATTACATACAAACATTGTTACCCCACAGAACTATATGTATTATAATGTGTCTGCTTAGAGAGGCCCCGCCCACACCTGGATTTTGCACTGAGCAGCATATAGCATGTGAAAATTTTCTTTAGTGGGAAAACCCCTTTAATGCAGCACCAGCCTCGTCTTTCAGACCAAAACTAGACGGATTCCTGGTTTGTGCCAGTCCTGTATTGGTTACCTGTCTCCTTCCAAATACAGTATAAAATAATCACAAATCCACAAAGCTCTGCACAATGCTTCATCCCCAACCTACTCTCTTATCTCACTCTATCGCCCAACCAGTGTTCTATGATCTGCCAGTGAACTTGGATTGTTTCTCTTCTTAATTCGACCCCTATTGGTCACTTCTACAGAACTTTTCAATGAGCTGCACCAATTCTCTGGAACGCTCTACCCTGAAATATCAAACTAATACCCACCTCCAAGCTTCAAACATGCTTTTAAAGCCCTTCTCTTTAGGTACAGCTATCAACATTCCTTAAAGGGTATCCGGGAAGTAGAAAGTTCGACACAAAAACCCATGATAATATAAAATATAGAATAATAACAAAAGTCATGTCTTAGTCACAAATGGAGCCAATAGTTTGATTTTATGATTTACAAAATGCATGGCCTCTCTAAAGTAGCGGAGTTATCACCAAGATGGCTGACACTGGAAACTACAACTCCCATGATCCTTTAGTTCTCAGTAACAGCTCCTGCCTCTTTATGCTCTGCTCCCTGTGATGATTAACAGACTGCCCTGCTCTGTTACCATACTAATGATATGTAACTACCATCATTGCACATTACCTCACTGAGATGACGTCTCCGCCACAACACCAGCCATACTGAATGCACTGCAACCAACCAACTACAGGCAAACCATGGTGGTGATTACATGACCTGTCAGGCAGGTGCAGGACATATGATTTGGAACATGTGACCAGCGGCCATCTTCTGTCCTGTGTCTGCTCCGTGTGGAGGAAATCAACGGACTGATTAACCGTTCACGACCCGTGACGTAATAGCACGTCACGGGTGGGCCGCGGGTGCATGGAGAGGGCTCACACGCTGAGCCCTCTCCGTAGCCGGTAAGTCTTTGCTGCATATCGCAGCATTGTTTTCCCGCTGATCGCCGCCGGCAGAGATGCCGGCGGCTTCAAAAGGTGGGCGCCGCCATCTTTTCGAGGATCGCCGCTCTCCGTGACGTCATCGGGGAGCGGCGATCCGTCGCCATGGTAGCCTCGGGTCTCACGAAGACCGAGGTACTTCGGGTTAACCCTGCATACAATGTGCTATCAGCACATTGTAATGTATGAGTAGTAAAATACACATTACAGGCGTCCCCTACTTAAGAACACTCGACTTACATACGACCCCTAGTTACAAACGGACCTCGGTGATTTGTAATTTATTGTACTTTAGTCCTAGGCTACAATGATCAGCTGTAACAGTTACACATGTGTCTGTAATGAATCTTTAGTATAATATTGATTCTTAGACAACCCAACATTTTTAAAATCCATTGTCACAGAGACCAAAAAGTTCTGGCTGGGATTACAATGATAAAATATACAGTTCCGACTACATACAAACTCACACTTAAGAACAAACCTACAGACCCTACTTGTATTTAACCCGGGGACTGCCTGTACTGCCATACTGTAGTATGGCATATATGATAGGATCACAGACAACCTAGGGTTAAAGTACCCTAGGCAGTCTGAAAAATAGTAAAAATAAAATAAAAAAAAGTTAAAAAAAAAAAAAACCCTAAAAACTCAAATCACACCCCCCTTTCCCTAGAATGACATAAATATAAAAACAGTAAAAATCAAAGCACATTAGGTATCCGAAAATTCCCGATCTATCAAAATATGATAACGGTTTTTCACTGCGTTTAATCCCGTAACGGAAAATCATGCCCAGAGTCGAAAATGGCACTTTTTTGTCATTTAAAAAAAAAAAATTCTATAAAAAGTGATCACAAGGTCGCATAGTCCTAAAATTGATAACATTGTAAACATCATCAAAATCCGCAAAAAATTACACCACCCACATCTCCGTACACCAAAGAATAAAAAAGTTATTAGCGCCAGAAGATGGCAAAATCCCCCAAAAAATTTTTGTACAGGAGGTTTTAATTTTTTTAAATGTATGAAAACATTATAAAACCTATGTAAATTTGGTATCCCCGTAATCACACTGACCCAAAGAATAAAGTGGACATGTCATTTGGGGCGCACAGTGAAATCCGTAAGATCCAAGCCCACAAGAAAACGGCACAAATGAGTTTTTTTACCAATTTCACAGCATTTGGAATTTTTTTTCCGCTTCCCAGTACATGGCATGGAATAATAAATACCATCTCTATGAAGTGTAATTTGTTACGCAGAAAACAAGTTATCACACAGCTCTGTACATGGAAAAATAAAAAGGTTATGGATTTTTAATCAAGGGGAGTGAAAAATGAAAATGAAAAAACAAAAAAGGGCAAGGTCCTGAAAGGGTTAAAGGGCCAGTAGCATTTTAATTCTCCATTACAGTCTGTGTATGTCCACAGCATTTTCGACTAAGGGGAGCAAAAATTTAAATAACTAATTACATATTAACTTATATTTTGAGGACCCATTTGTATATGAACTATGCTTTTTCCTTGAATACCCATTTAAGCAACAAACCTCAAATCAGCTCCAGGTCTTTTATCAGCTATATTAAAAATGACATAAGAAGAAATTGCCCAAACCTGCCATGAAACGCCTTTGAGCCACTTGTCCAGTTACTTTTGGTCCCTTTCAAAACAAGGTGGCACATGTTTTGGAGCTAAAATTCTTAAACCAGGGGTGTCAAAATAATTTTCCTAGTGGCCCACATCAGCCTTGTGGTTGCCTTAATGGGACCAAATGTCAATTTAGTCCCGTATAAATTTATCTACTCAAGTTGTTTAGTAATTCCATTTATACAACATAAACATTGCATTCAGCCATTTAAAGGACACCTGTCATCAGGTCTCTGTCATTATTTCTGTCACCTCTACTTGTTGGAGCAGCTCACAAGGATACATCCCAGCCTTTATCTAGTCAATTCATACATTAATCATTATAAAATCTTTTCTTTATTATGTAAGTGAGGCTGGTCACATGGTCAGAGGCAGTGATGTCACCAGTTACCCCTCCCCTCTCCTCCCCCTGCTCATGTCTCTGTGTAATGTACAGTAAAGCATTGCTGGTGTCTGGGCTTTTATCTGCTGACATGCTGCATCCTCCCATACACGTGTGTGAGACACAGACATCAGCCACACAAGTACCTGACATGTTCTGCTATAACATGGCTGCCTGGAGCAGTTGTATCTCTCCTATACATATATACACACACAGGCTACAGGGGATGCCAGCACCAGGAAGGACATGGAGGAGCCATTACACCATTATACCTCACATCATTATACAGGCTGTTAGTCATGTGTATAGCAGTATCTCATACACACACAGGCTGCAAGGGGCGCCAGCACCAGGAAGCACATGGAGGATCCATTACACCATTATACCTAACATCATTATACAGGCTGTCAGTCATGTGTATAGCAGTATCTCATACACACAGGCTGCAGGGGCGCCAGCACCAGGAAGCACATGGAGGAGCCATTACACCGTTATCCTCACTTCATTATACAGGCTGTCAATCAAACACTGGGGGTGTGGCTGAGCCGGCGCATACAGCGGGCACACAGTGGAGCAAAGATCACCAATGGCGCCGCTTTGGGGTAGGGAGGAAAGGTGAGTATCGGAGGCACATTAACTCTATTCTGTGCTCCCGACAAGCATAGGACAGTGGCAGGGAGCCAGAGCCGAGCCAGATAACGCAAGGCCGTGGGCCGGATTTGGCTCTCTCATCTGTGTCCAAAACCCTTTATCCCTTTTTAAATGAAAGCTGAAAGTCTGAAAGAACATCATATAACTAGAACTTGAAAATTTTTCAGTAAACTTGTAAAAGAAAAACCAAAATGTGTAGTCTAAATATTAATGGACTCATCTCTGCTCATTTTACACATGAGTCTGGAGAAGTTATTTTGATTGACATCCTATTGTGCGTATTAGGTCACCGATGACGTGTTGATGGGAGTCCTGCTCCTAGCACCCCAGCATTGTGCTATTAGACTCTTCTGTGTGTAGTCTGTCTGCATGTCATGTACGTGTTGGAGGATACTGCAGATGCGCCTTGCTGCTAATGAGAATTTCTATAGCACCTCGCCACAGGTGTTCAGCTGCTGCACAAATTAAAGGAGCGTCCCCAACCTTCTCCAAATCCCCAAATCTGTACAAAATAATTAAATTTGCCTGCCACTAAGCTGATATCTGGGTATTGGATCTATCAGAAGTCTTGCAATAAATAAAGTTACACGTCTGTAAATGGCGCTATTTAGGAAGGCGGCTTCCTGTTCTACAGATGAGAAGTGTGTTCCATTCTGAGAGCTCAATGACAGGCAAGCAAAGAAGAAGCAGGTTTGTTTTAGCATAACTGCACATAGCACAGGCTGGCAGGGAGTCAACGAATGAGTGCCATGCAAACTGATTATTTTTAACTTTTCAATGAAATCGAAGCCAGGAATAGGATTTTCATGATATGACATAGGATATTAGAAATGAAGCCTATAATTGGAAATGGGATTATTCAGTGACGCGGGATGCATGATTTACATATGAACACAGGATGAATTCATTAGCCGCAAACGTGTCGCCTCCTCTCTAAAGTTTTTTTTTTTCTTTTGCCTTTCTTTCTAAGAAATGAAATATCTAAAATCATATTAAGGTTAAAACACTAATTTTTTTTTTTATTTTTTTTTATTTTGTTGCCATCTCTTTAGGTGAACTCCGTCAAGCTGTTGTTCTCATGGTGAACAGGAAAGATGAACTCGAGGAGCAAAACGCGTAGGTGTAAATTAGCATTGTTTAATCTTTCCTCTAATGTGTGTGATCACCGTATGTGTCACTAAAATGTAATATTTAGTACGATTTGCTAATGCAGCCATAGGTGGTTTCTGAGACTTTCCCCTGCTGTACATACTGATCCTGTGTGGTTTCATATCTTAAATATAAGATAACACACCAACCCGAAGTTGCTAGGGGAATAAGGGGAAAGTTTACCAGGATAAATATGTATGGTATTGTAATTTCTCGTATGTGGCCAATGCTCTTTCCGAATTCCTTTAAAATAGTATTATTATACTTTACTCAAGATTTAGTATTATAGGGCATCAACAAGTCTTTCAATCAAGAGAGAGAGCATACAGTACAAAGAGAATATAGAGACCCAATTCAGTTCACAGATAAGTTCCTCCTTTCAGCGTCCTAACAGCCTGTGAATCTGCCGCAATAAGGGGCTCTGGTAAAACCCCCAGGAGCCCTTCCTACTCCTTAGCATAATTTTCAAAGTTGATTTTAGAAGGAGGCCATGGATAATGAATATAAGAAGATTACCTCTGTCAGAGAGCCTGGATCTATTAGTAAGTGCACCTGGTTTATCATGATGGATTTTAATAGTAGATTTCTTTTTACATATAAATATTTTTTCTTTTTATAATTTATATTTTGTTCTTTTCATACTAATATTTGCCCAGTTCTAATGGAACAATGAAATTTTTGCAAATTGTTGTGTCGAACATTCAGTTTATGCGTATACAGCTCTCATTCAGACGCATTTATAATAACTAGAAACAACTCGCCTGTAAGTTATCAAGGAAATGAGGAAGATAAGTTACACAGGAGCAGCATCTTACTATAGGGACAGTTTGTAGTCAGGAACAACTGTGGCGCACAATTCTGCATTGGTGCTGCATACATAATGGTGGAATAGTTTATTCACGAAGTTGCTTTTCTTGTATAAAGTTTTTATTGGATTCATCCCCAATAATTAAATAGTAATAAAATAAGACAATTCTGTGGAAACTTGAGTTAGTTACAACTACTTTTCCTCCAGTACTTGAGCATTTTGGAGGAAAGGCAGCCTTTGCAAGCTGTGGCAGATGGTTTTCTCTTTTTCCAGATCACTGAGAAACCTGCTCGATTCAGAGATGGAACATTCTTCAGCACTCAGGCTGGAAATTGACAACCTGAGGAGGAAAGTGGCAGAACAGGAGGAGCGACACGCAGCGAAAATCCAAGCTTTGGCAAGGTAGGAGGCTTCAGCCAGGAAACGGTTCCAGCTCATTTCAGAAGGGTTTTGGGCCCCGAAGTTAATGACTGATCTGCTGAGGACAGCTTCTACCACTTAATTGCAGAAAGATTAACACATGGCTGTGCTGGGTGAAATTCTCAGCTTTTTTAATATTTGGCTTCAAGCATTATTTGTACTTTGGTTTTATTTTTTAATTTTTTTTTTAAAGCACAGTACCACTGACATCCTCTAGGTGGCAGTTTTGCGCCTGTTGTTCTATGAAGAGGTATATTATAGATGCTATCCATAGTCCAGCTGAATAAGAGAGATTCGACTCAATCACTAAACTGTATATTTAGTGCTATTTGCTATTGCAGATATAGATAGACCATGGTGGACGTCCCACCAAAATAATGCAATGTCTCCTGACTACTGACGCTAATGTAGCGGTTATGAGACATGTATTATGATTCGAAAGTAAAGAAAATTCCCTTCCCCTAGGGTAAAGTACCCAGGCAGTCTGAAAATAGTAAAAATAAAAATAAAAAAAAGTTAAAAAAAAAAAAAACCCTAAAAACTCAAATCACCCCCCTTCCCTAGAATGACATAAATATAATAAACAGTAAAAATCATAAGCCAATTAGGTATCGCAAAATTCCCGATCTATCAAAATATGATAAGGTTTTTCCTGCGTTTAATCCCGTAACGGAAAATCATGCCCAGAGTCGAAAATGGCACTTTTTGTCATTTAAAAAAAAAAAATTCTATAAAAAGTGATCACAAGGTCGCATAGTCCTAAAATTGATAACATTGTAACATCATCAAAATCCGCAAAAAAAATTACACCACCCACATCTCCGTACACAAAGAATAAAAAAGTTATTAGCGCCAGAAGATGGCAAAATCCCCAAAAAATTTTTGTACAGGAGTTTTATTTTTTTAAATGTATGAAAACATTATAAAACCTATGTAAATTTGGTATCCCCGTAATCACACTGACCCAAGAATAAAGTGGACATGTCATTTGGGGCGCACAGTGAAACCGTAAGATCCAAGCCCACAAGAAAACGGCACAAATGAGTTTTTTTACCAATTTCACAGCATTTGGAATTTTTTTTCCGCTTCCCAGTACATGGCATGGAATAATAAATACCATCTCTATGAAGTGTAATTTGTTACGCAAGAAAACAAGTTATCACACAGCTCTGTAAATGGAAAAATAAAAAGGTTAGGATTTTTAATCAAGGGGGAGTGAAAAATGAAAATGAAAAAAACAAAAAGGGCAAGGTCCTGAAAGGGTTAAAGGGCCAGTAGCATTTTAATTCTCCATTACAGTCTGTGTATGTCACAGCATTTTCGACTAAGGGGAGCAAAAATTTAAATAACTAATTACATATAACTTATTTTGAGGACGACCATTTGTATATGAACTATGCTTTTTCCTTGAATACCCATTTAAGCAACAAACCCAATCAGCTCCAGGTCTTTTATCAGCTATATTAAAAATGACATAAGAGAAATTGCCCAATCCTGCCATGAAACGCCTTTGAGCCACTGGTCCAGTTACTTTTGGCGTCCTTTCAAAACAAGGTGGCACATGTTTGGAGCTAAAATTCTTAAACAGGGTGTGGCGTAAAATAATTTTCCTAGTGGCCCCCATAAGCCCTTGTGGTTGCCTTAATGGGACCAATGTCAATTAGTCCCGTATAAATTTATCTACTCAAGTGTTTAGTAATTCCATTTATAACACTAAACATTGCATTCAGCCATTTAAAGGACACCTGTCATCAGGTCTCTTCTGTTATTTCTGTCCCCTCTACTTGTGGAGCAGCTCACAAGGATACATCCCAGCCCTTTATCATCAAGCTCATCATACATTAATCATTATAAAATCTTTTCTTTATTATGTAAGTGAGGCTGGTCACATGGTCAGAGGCCAGTGATGTCACCAATTACCCCTCCCCTCTCCTCCCCCTGCTCATGTCTCTGTGTAATGTACAGTAAAGCATTGCTGGTGCGGGCTTTTATCTGCTGACATGCTGCATCCTCCCATACACATGTGTGGGACACAGACATCAGCCACAAAGTACCTGACATGTTCTGCTATAACAGGCTGCCTGGAGCAGTTGTATCTCTCCTTAAATATATACACACACAGGCTACAGGGGATGCCAGCACCAGGAAGGACATGGAGGAGCCATTACACCATTATACCTCACATCATTATACAGGCTGTTAGTCATGTGTATAGCAGTATCTAATCACACACAGGCTGCAAGGGGCGCCAGCACCAGGAAGACACATGGAGGATCCATTACACCATTATACCTAACATCATTATACAGGCTGTCAGTCATGTGGTATAGCAGTATCTCATACACACAGGCTGCAGGGGCGCCAGCACCAGGAAGCACATGGAGGAGCCATTACACCGTTATCCTCACTTCATTATACAGGCTGTCAATCAAACACTGGGGGTGTGGCTGAGCCGGGCGATACAGGGGCACACAGTGGAGCAAAGATCACCATGGCGCGCTTTGGGGTAGGGAGGAAAGGGAGTATCGGAGGCACATAACTCTATTCTGTGCTCCCGACAAGCATAGGACAGTGGCAGGGAGCCAGAGCCGAGCCAGATAACGCAAGGCCGTGGGCCGGATTTGGCTCTCTCATCTGTGTCCAAAACCCTTATCCCTTTTTAAATGAAAGCTGAAAGTCTGAAAGAACATCATATAACTAGAACTTGAAAATTTTTCAGTAAACTGTAAAGAAAAACCAAATGTGTAGTCTAAATATTAATGGACTCATCTCTGGCTCATTTTAACATGAGTCTGGAGAAGTAATTGTCACTGGGGCAAAAAAAAAAATTGTCGGGAACTACAATGATAAATTATACAGTTTCGACTTACATACAAATTCAACTTAAGAACAAACCTACAGTCCCTATCTTGTATGTAACCCGGGGACTGCCTGTAATAACTTCCAGCTTCAGAAGCCAAGGATGTCATGGTTCAGTCAAATACACCTCTTTTCTAACACAAATTAGTTGGACTGTTATCAGGAATTTACTACCGCATTTTTCCGACTATAAGGCGCACAAAAAATCCTTTGATTTTTCTCAGAAATCAAAGGTGCGCCTTATAGTCCAGTGCACCTTATATATGAACCATACTTACAGACAACAGCTGCCTTGAACTGTGCACAGGTCCACCACCTGCTAGTCATTCATCCTTATAATCCGGTGCGCCTAAAATATGAACCCAGATGTTTTAGCAGGCATTTATTGATGGTGCACCTTATAATCTGGTGCGCCTTATAGTCCGAAAAATACGGTATGCTTTTTGAAGAGACTTGAATGTATTATTGACTACCCATGATCATTTCATTGGTGGTGGTCCAGCTCCTGTACCCCCCCATTGATCAGTTGCTTTCATGATGATACCTTTTCAGGGTTTTGCTGTGGTGTCACATTCATTCTTAGCTGTTATCTCATATAATTCTTTTTCTCAACTATTAAAAAATGTAGCACATAAAATTCCATTTTTGCAATAATTTGTAATGACATTCGATGGTAACATGACTGTTCTTGCTCCTGCAATGGCTTCCTCATGTACAAGTGAAAAACTTTAAAGTGATCAATTAACATCATGTTAGTCTAATGTTATCTGGGAACAAAAAGGCTTTTGACGTTAAAGGCCTTATGTTTCCTATATATATCCAGGGAAAACTTAGAAAGGTGCACAACCTCACTCCAGCTAGTGGAATTGCTTACACCGGAGACCCTTCTCTCTCTAATGGGGTCCCACTTATCTGTTTATAAGGATCATAAGTTGATGGGTTGGCTTAAAGGGCACCTACCACCCCGATTCTGCCTATAAAGGTAGAAGGGGTGGTAGGTGGATGGATGGGACGTGAGGATAGCCCTTTTTTGGCTAATCCTCACTTCCCGGTGTCTTTTAGAAAACTTTATTATATGTATATGCTAATTTTTTATGCGGCTACTGGGGCGTGGAGTAGCCGGACATGAGGCTACGTTTTGCGGCTACTCCATGCCCCAGTAGCCGCGTTACTCCACTTACCAGATAATCTTCGTCCGGGTCCCCTGCGTTCTGCGCAGAACGCAGGCCTTCGGCTGCGCGGCCGGGGCTCCGGGGCCGGAACTACTGCGCATGCACAGTAGCCGGGGGACTCGGACGAGGGGCGCGCAGCTACCAGGAGCTGCGCGCTGAAGATTACCTGGTAGGCGGAGTAACGCGGCTACTGGGGCGTGGTGTAGCCGCGACCAGTAGCCTCATGTCCGGCTACTCCACGCCCCAGAAGCCGCATAAAAAAATTAGCATATACATGTAATAAAGTTTTCTAAAAGACACCTGGGACGTGAAGATTAGCCCAAAAAAGGGCTATCCTCACGTCTCATCCATCCACCTACCACCCCTTCTACCTTTAGAGGTAGAGTTGGGGTGGCAGGTTCCCTTTAAAGGGAATCTCTCACCACATTTTTACAAATACAGATAGTGACAAGTTCCTATAGAACCCTATTAACTAACTGACACCCTTCTTTTAGCTAAAAACTGTTTCCTTCAAATCAACTATATCTTACATTCCCTGGCACCAGAGGGGGTGTCTCCTGCTTGGCTGGTCCCTCCCATCTACTCCTCCCCATGCCTTATGCATCCTTATTATACAGCACTTCATGTCATGTGACCAGGGGGATATTTTTTAAGGTCCTATATCCGTTACATTTGCAAAATGTACCCTGTGTATGTATATGATCACATGAAATCACAACAGCCTCCATGAACTTCTACTCCTTACTGTATGCTGTAGTTTCATGTGATTTAGATACATACATGGAGAAGATTTTGCAAATGTAAAGGGTATAAGACCTTAGATGGCATCACCCTGGTCACATGAATGTAACACCATGGCACCGTGTAAATAAATAGACACAATAATTCCTATAAGTAAAAAGAGCTGGTGAAATATGTGTCTTTAGTTGAATTTTGGCAGATGCTTCAAGGAAGTAGGGCAGTGATTTGAAGAGACACAGAGCTGCCAGTCAAAATAATGGGGTTTGATTCACGGCAGCCTGGAAGAAAACAGTCATATCTGTATATCTTGAATAAAAAAAGTCAAGTAAGCTAATTTGCATTTCTGAAAAATGCCTGTAATTAAGGTACAGTGCCTGAATGGCAGCTAATTTTAGGTGATATGGGGAGTAACCCTTTGCCAGCAGACATTGTTGGCATGGGAAGAGAGAATGAGGTAGAGCAGGATGAGTCATAATCTTCTGCTGCAGCTGCTCCTATTCATCAGTGCTCAGACATCTAAGCAAGTAATCATGGAGAGTTTGCACACAGCACAAAAGTAAGTAGCAGGGATGCTGTATCACTTGATGAACATTCAGGGTTTATCTGCAGGACAGTAAAGGCATATGAGCACTTTATGTGAAAGAGTGGCCAACCCCTTTAATGATGGAAGTTAATCAGAGTTTCAAAGCATGTTATTCCTTGATTCTAATACTTTAAAGGAGCAAGGCAATAACAATGGGACCTAACCTTCACATAAAAGTTTGTTGACAAGTGGGATCTCTCAACAAAAGTCATGAACTTTTAAGTGAAAATGTTACAAACCTGAGCAAAGGGCCACAAAGGGATATTTGTGGTGTAAACATTTAATTTGGCCTTATAGCTACAGTAAAGGAAAGGTTAGTATTTTCACATCACCTTCAACTAGTTTTTTTTTTTTTTTTTTTAATCCTAAATACCAATTCCACATTTAACCCAGCACAGGCTGCATCATATAGTATGTCCTGAAATAAAGTGGACCCATCAATAACCATCACTTTCCTATTCTCCTTAATATTCTGCCAATTTCTATTTTATTTTTTTATTATTTTTATTAAAACGATCATACTCCTTAAGCCTCGATTCATCTATGCTACAATTTTAAACATAAAATAATTTTAAAAATTTCAAGAATTAGGGACTGAATTGGTTTAAAAGTCACATGGCATGCCATACAAGTTAGATCTGATCCAATCAGTTCAAGGTGAGCAGAAGCTTTAGGGAACATTGACATATAATAGTTGTGCCTAGCTAGCAGTCGGGCTGCATATGTTGGTTGCCGGTTCTGCTTCTGCATAGGTGCAGCACCATATAGCTGGCGTAGCCTTTGCTAAATATTTTAAGGGATCAGTGTTATCAAAGTTGAAAGATTCTAGTTCCTTCATTTGAATCTTCGTTATTATCATCACTAAAACAACAAAAATCAGAAAGCTTATGGATTTGTTGAAGTATCCCTCAATTGCAGTGGGATTTCAATGGCTTCTGTTAATCCCCTTTTCCATCACTTCCATTATTTCAGCTTTAAATTGGTGGTGAAATCAATAGGCATCTTTTAGACTTCCATAATCCTATTGGAAGTCCAAACGTAGGTGTGAACTGGGCCTTACCTTGATCTGGCTCTCAGGGCGTACTCCGGAATTCCTGGAAAAGGAGATCTACCACATGGGTGCAGTGCTTCTAAACCAAATACACTTACATGCTGGTGTGTGCCTCTGCAAATGGGATCCATTCTTCCTTTTGTATTTTTATATTATGCAAATGAGCCTCAGGGTCTCCTGGCTATGTCACAGATGCCCCTTCTGGCTCCGTCGTCTGCTAAATATTCACACCTGAATTAAGTGTTTCTGCCCTCATCCTTCCTTACCTGGCCAGGGAGACGGTGATGTCAGCTTGTTCTTGGCAATTGTTGTGTATGCGCATTCATGCGTGCACAGGATTTACTGACTCTTGGCTGATATCGCCAGCGTTCTGGCTGAGGAGGGGAGGGAGGAGGCTGGAAGAAACGCACAATGGAGATGTGAATATTAAGCAGATGAAAGAGCCAGGAGCGGTTTCTCTGTTTTAGTCCGGGAGCCCTGAGGCTCATTTGCAAACTTTTAAAAGATGTTTTCTAAAAAACTAAGCTATTTGAGGCAAAATGAATAACGAATCCGGTTCCAGGAGGTTTAGAAGATCTGTAACCATGGGGTTTTCATAACCTTTTAGACCTCTTTCTCCACTGTATACTCCATCCTCCTTCACTAACTCTTAGGTGACTGGTAACATTTTTCTTAAATTGAGGACAGTTTTTTATAGATAACTACTGAGTGAATAAGATGGTGACAAATATGCACTAACACTGTTGGTGCTTTTAGTAAGCGTTTTCCTCACCCTATTATTATATTGCCCAGCTGTGCTGCCTAATGTCCCCCATGCTGCTGCTTGAGGATATGAGATGGATAAGATCCTCTTAGCGTTGTGTGTTGTGTGTTCAGGCAAAAACTAGAATCGGTGTAGGATACAAGTGAATATTGTGTTATTCCTCATGTAATACACACTTTTTGCAGTAATATAAATGACTACATTGATATCGATGTAAATATTATATTGCTGTTCATTCTGCATTTCTTTCTGTCCGTTTCTCTCCGGCGTAGCACAGTGGTCATATTCTAAAATGATTCCCTCCAATTATTGCCCATTTTTCCTGTACTTTTTATATGTAAAAGACTTGCTAGAAAGTCAATAAAGTAATCTTAACCGAATATTTTACACAGACTAAGGTAAACACGCTTCATTGCTAATCTTCTCAGCACTGTAATTGTTTTCCTTCAACCTGACCACACCATGGAGATAGTCTGCTCATTGAAAAACATTGCTTGCCTAGCTGACACAAAACCTGCAGTTACCGCAACGGATCTTCACTTAATGAATCCGGATCCTATTTCCTCCCATAGCACGTTACATCTGCAAATAGAAAGTTACTGTCTCAGAGTCGTGTCTGGAGTCTGTGATTACGAAAATACATTTTATTCCTCCATGTTTGCAATAATTGTATTGCAGGATGGTCAGGCTCGTCTTTTCTGCTAAATTATTGAAGACAGATTGATGGAGTTAATGAAGCAGGTTATGGAAAACAGTCTAGAATTTATTTAATATTAAGGAAACCGCTGAAATTTTGTTGCTAGGTCCGCAGTTTACAAGGTTATTACAACAAGGTAGAAATATACAAAAATTACAATTCTGATTAGTTAAAAGCTTTAACGCTAGCAGTGTGTCGCAGCCGCTGAGTAACGTTACAGAATGGACGCAGCGCCTGATGTCTCTAATGCTGTTATGGCCCAGACGGTCTCCTGTGCCGGTTTCCTTGCAAAATTTGTTCCCTAAGCTTGAAGACGTGGGCCCGTAACCTTTGTTCAAATGGGTTCCTAGCCAATTAGTGTGCACCCCTTACTATAAAAGGAACATCCCAAAGTCAAGATCTCTGTATATTGGTTAAAGGGTGAATACCAAAGGGGACACTAGAAAAATACCCTTGGGATTAGCCCATGCCATACTGGTTTGGAAGCCCATTGAGACTCCTGAGGAACTTTTTTCAGTGGATAAATAGTTGACTTTAGTGTCAATATTCATTAATTGGGTTGTCCGTTATTTTATATTGGTGCATCCGCAGGATAGGCCATCATGTCTTATTGATGAAAGATCTAAACCTGGTACGACATTTATCTATATTTGCATAACATAGTAGAGAACAGAGCTGGAAGAGGATCCTCATCATAAGATCCGTCATAAGAAAACCTGATTTGTATTCTGGTAGGCAGTGGCATAACAAGACATGCATATAATTTCTTGGATTCTTCTTGGTGTCTTGATCTGCCTCCTGGTAAATACAGGCCCCCTCCACCTCCGGACCTAGTCGCAGTCACAGTTCCCTTGCTGGTAGAGTAAACAATACACTACACAGTGCACAGAACCAGTAACTGTAACTAGTTAAGGGTGTGGTCATATATACAAATGCAGCGCTAGGGTACTATCCCATAGGAACAGTGATGGCGATGGCCTTTCTCGAGACCGAGTGCCAACCTTCAACAAGACCCAATTATTGATCGCAAACGTGCACACAGAAATATTAATTTGGAGATTTATACTCCCCTTCTCTGTCACGCTTTCATTGATGCCGCACCTGCGGACACAATTAAAGCACAAAAAAAAGAAGAAATTGGGTCCCATAAACAAGAAGAATTGTCAGGGCCGGAGCAGGAGCTACAATGATAATCCAGATCTGTCCACACCTTCCCACCCCTCCAGTAGTCCCAGGTAGATCTGTCACTTTAAAATATCTCCGTGCACAGCAAGTCCTGGGCTGTCTGGGACTGCAAGAAGATACCTGGAGTCATCTCTGGTGATGTGCTGAGTGCCCACAAAAAGGGCTCTGAGTGCCACTTCTGGCACCAGTGGCATAGGTCAGCCACCACTGCCATATACCCTAGTGGCGCGTTTGTAAATGCAGCGTTAGCGGTACATGTGACCGCACCCTAAGTCTAGTAGCTAGATGTTACATTATGTTTATCCCAGAATAGGACATTGAGACAGCATATTATTTTGTATATTATCCTGTTTTACTTTGTCATCTATTATACCTTTTAATTAAATAAGCCTTTCTCCAAGTCTAGACTCTGCATCTTTAAAGAACAAATTCCTAGATAGAGCAGTTAGAAGGCACAACTCCCTTATTACAAACCCCAAACTGGGCTGATTTGCAGTATTTATCCATTATTCCTTAGGTTATTCTTTGGGAATTAATGTGTCTTTGGTGACTCCCACACAGATTATTTTGACCTTTTTTTAAACTTAACTGCAGGTTTAGATTGGATAGTCGGCTCACCTGCTACCTCCTTGTCCTTCATGTTGCACCGAAGCAGGTTCTACAGGAATGTAACAAAAGTTCTTTCCAGCACACAGATGGGCGATTAAAATCTTTCTTTATTCTATAATAGTAAAAAAAAAATTTAGTTGCAAAAACAGCAACTTTCTTCTAGAATATTTTTCTTTGTTTCTGTCCCAATTTCTTGTCTGGATAGAATATATTGAACTGCTCTGTACAGATACCTGTGCTGACTGGAGACACTAGGCACAGCTCACACATGGGGAGGGGCCGGCCCGGGGGAGGAGGAGGAGGGGGGAGTGCTGGAAGCTCAGTGCAATCTCTCAGCCTCCCGGCTACTGCACCTGATCATGTAGGATGAAACTTAACTCTCAGGCAGCCGCGTGTCAGTGAAAATGGCTACGAGTGTCAGCACTGACACGCGTGTCATAGGTTAGCCATCACTGTCCTAGATAGAGCAGTTAGAAGGAACAACTCACTTTTTACAAACACCCAAACTACAAACTGGGCTGATTCGCAGTATTTATCCATTATTCCTTAGGTTATTCTTTGGGAATTAATGTGTTGTTGGTTACTCCCACATAGATTATTTTGACCTTTTTTTAAACTGCAGGTTTAGAATGGATAGTCGGCTCACCTGCTACCTCCTTGTCCTTCATGTTGCACCGAGACGGGTTCTACAGGAATGTAACAAAAGTTCTTTCCAGCACACAGATGGGCGATTAAAATCTTTCTTTATTCTATAATAGTAAAAAAAAAATTTAGTTGCAAAAACAGCAACTTTCTTCTAGAATATTTTTCTTTGTTTCTGTCCCAATTTCTTGTCTGGATAGAATATATTGAACTGCTCTGTACAGTACAGTACTCGCTGCGCTTTCTCAAACCTGACACAAGGTTCCTTTCTGCTTTAGTTTTTTTTTTTTTGCCCATATGGCAAGAGTGCATCAGCTCAATTTTCAGTTTAATTTCAAGGAAAGTTAGTTGTCACAATTTCTGGGGTGCACCTGCTGTTGGCCGGCATCTGGTTCTGTAACGGCTCTGGATTCTGTCTGCTGTTTTAGCGGGGAGTTTGTCTAGTCATTGAAGTGTGTTCTCACAGCCTGTTCACTGCTGTCTTATTCTCTCTGAGGGCTAAAAACCCTTCTTATAGGTATGATAAATTATTTATTTATACCCATGGGGCCTATGTATGTCCCAATTTCTTGTCTGGATAGAATATATTGAACTGCTCTGTACAGTACAGTACTCGCTGCACTTTCTCAAACCTGACACAAGGTTCCTTTTTGCTTTAGTTTTTTTTTGCCCATATGGCAAGAGTGCATCAGCTCAATTTTCAGTTTAATTTCAAGGAAAGTTAGTTGTCACAATTTCTGGGGTGCACCTGCTGTTGGCCGGCATCTGGTTCTGTAACGGCTCTGGATTCTGTCTGCTGTTTTAGCGGGGAGTTTGTCTAGTCATTGAAGTGTGTTCTCACAGCCTGTTCACTGCTGTCTTATTCTCTCTGAGGGCTAAAAACCCTTCTTATAGGTATGATAAATTATTTATTTATACCCATGGGGCCTATGTATAGATACAAGGAAGCTGTAAAGTTTCACTTTTTCTTTTTCCATTTATTTCTTTGTTCAACTTTGTGTGAGCACATAAGTTTTGAGTAAATGGATAAAACCTAATAATTGTCAAAAGAAGAGATCAAATTGTAGAGATGTATTTTTATTAGATTTCTATCAATACCTTTTATGAAGAATTATTTATGTTTATGCGCAGCTGTGTAGTAGCATTCACTTGTGTATTAGCTTTATGTGGAGATACAGTAGGTCCTTGTGATGGGTTGTTCGTGAATGAGTCTTCTTTAAGACGAGAGTCGGATCTTGGTTCGGAGGCGATGGCTTACTTTAAAAGGGTTTTCCCATGAATAAAAGTTAGGCCCTATCTACGGGATAGGGACCAACTTGCATATCTGCGGGGGTCTCAGTGTTAAGACCCCAACAGATTACAAAAATGAGGGGTCCGATGGGATCCCACATGCCTCAGTCAGACCCCTCGTCACTCCTCAGACTAATGGAGCAGACGGCCGCGCATGACCGTTCTGCTCCATTAATCTCTACAGAGCTGATGGAAATTGCCAAGTGCTGCACTCTTCAATCTCCATCAGCTCCATGGAGATTAATGGACCAGAACGGTCATGCGTGGCTGTCTGCTTCATTAGTCTGACGGAGCTACGAGGGGTCCGACTGAGGTACGTGGGACCCCATTGGATCCCGTGGATAGGGCCTAACTTTTGTTCATGGGAAAACCCCTTTAATCACGCCCCTTACATGGTAACCCCAAAAATTGGGTTAAAGGGGTTGTCCACTTTAAGCAAATTTATATTTTTTTGTCATGAAAAGTTATACAATTTTCCAATATATTTTCTCTATGAAATGCTTGCAGTTTTCTAAATCTTAGCTTGTTGTCATTTTATAGGACACTGTTTAATTCTTGTGGATAAAAATTTGTCCATGGTCATGTGTTGTCACAGAGGGGCCCTGCTTGTTAGAATTGGCGATTAATCAGAGCTGTGTGTTATAACGAGCCTTGCACCTCAATGACATCACAGCAAGCAGAGATCTAGAAAACTGTGAAAAATTTATTTAAAAACTATATTGAAAATTGTAGAAATTTTCACTACGCAAACTATATCAGTTAGTTTGCTGGAAGTGGACACCCCCCCCCCCCTTAAACCAGCCAGCTTTTGGTTGTGTAACTGTATAAACCAGTTTCCTAATGGAGCAACCATGCCCCTTTTAACCCCATAAATTGGGTTAAACCGGAAGTGAGGATGGGTGGCTTAAATCCTATCCCAATGTAATTAATTAGGGAGCCATTGAGGAGCCATAAGAGTCTCTTGTATTACTGAGCTTAACAATATGATCCAACTCTCTAAAATGACCCAGACTTCCCATCACTAGTAGGGTCCCCATAGACACCTAGGTGTTTAAATGACAGGTAGACAGTAAAGTTTATTGATTTCAGGTGATTTCTTATTCTGAATGTGCATGTATTTACATGCTTTTGCCTCTTTGTGTAGTGGTTTTTAGACGTGAGAGTTTAGAGCTAGCTGAATTTCCCATTTCTTCAAAGCGAGGAGCAAAGTTTCACTTTTTCTTTTTCCATTTATTTCTTTGTTCAACTTTGTGTGAGCACATACATTTTTAGTAAACTGATAAAACCTAATAATTGTCAAAAGAAGAGATGAAGTTGTAGAGATGTATTTTTATTAGATTTATATAAATACCTTTTTTGAAGAATTATTTATGCGTATGCGCAGCTGTGTAGTAGCATTCCCTTGTGTATTAGCTTTATGTGGAGATACAGTAGGTCCTTGTGATGGGTTGTTCGTGAATGAGTCTTCTTTAAGACGAGAGTTGGATCTTGGTTTGGAGGCGATGGCTCACTTAAAAGGGTTTTCCCATGAATAAAAGTTAGGCCCTATCAACGGGATAGGGACCAACTTGCTTATCAGTGGGGGTCTCGGTGTTAAGACCCCAACAGATTACAAAAATAAGGGGTCTGATGGGATCCCACATGCCTCAGTCAGACCCCTCTTCACTCCTCAGACTAATGGAACACACGGCCGCGCATGACCGTTCTGCTCCATTAATCTCTATAGAACTGATGGAAATTGCCAAGCGCTGCACTCTCCGAACTCCTTTGAAACAAGAAAACAAAAGATGGTAGCGGCACCACCATCAACCAATCAGTCCAAACGGCTCCACAAAGGCTTGGAAAGGAGACTATCTTGCTTGTGCTCAGAACTCAGGAAAAATGTGGTGCATGTCCCGAAAAAATAGCAATTCAAAACAGATAAATAAAGAGATGAAGGACAGCACTCACCCAAATCCTGTGCAACAAAATTTCTTCTTTATTCATGGATCAAATCCAAACATCATATTCAGGGTATAGCGAGGGGGGGGGGAGTGATGCAATGTGCTCAATAGAAGGCTACGGCCGTTTCGCGCTGTCTGCGCTTCTTCCGGCCTCCGAACTCCATCAGCTTCATGGAGATTAATGGACCAGAACGGTCATGCGTGGCTGTCTGCTTCATTAGTCTGACGGAGCTATGAGGGGTCCGACTGAGGTACGTGGGACTCCATTGAATCCCGTGGATATGGCTTAACTTTTGTTCATTGGAAAACCCCTTTAATCACGCCCCTTACATGGTAACCCCAAAATTTGGGTTAAAGGGGTTGTCCACTTTTATAGGACGTTGTCATTTTATAGGACATTGTTTACCTACTATGGATAAAAATTTGTCCATGGTCATGTGTTGTCACACAGGGGCCCGGCTTGTTAGAATTGGAGAGTAATCAGAGCTGTGTGTTATAACGAGCCTTGCACCTCAATGACATCACCGCAAGCAGAGATCTAGAAAACTGTGAAGAATTTATTCAGAAACTTGGAAAATTGTAGAACATTTCACTACACAAACTATATCAGTTAGTTTGCTGGAAGTGGGAAGTGGACATAACCTTAAAACAGCCAGACTTTGGTTGTGAGTGGTTACTGTATTAACATTCCTATTCGAGCAACCATGGCCCTTTACCCCTCATTTAATTGGGGTTAATAAGGGATACGTGCGGGAATGGGTGGCTTATTTCTTAAAGGGGAAACCCTCCAGTTCAAAATGGTAGGTGTAAGCTGTAAAACCAGAGCACAGCTCGGGGTGAGCTGGTGACGGTGCTTAGTTTCGTTAGTGTTATACAACCGCGGTATCGCGGTTTTTAGTTTAAACCTTTTTAACAACTTATAGCCGAAGGAAACTGCTCGGCGCATGCATAGCGCACAGATCGTGCGCGCGCCTATAACACATAGGAAAATGCGCAAGGCATTGCTCTCCGCGCGACGGTCTCGCGCAAACGCCGAAGCAAGTTCGCTTATAAGTTTTAAAAAGTGTAAAACCGCTGGATACCCGCGGTTTTTGTTTTTAAACTAACGAAACTAAGACCAGGCGCCAGCTCACCCTGAGTGGTGCTGGGTTTGTACAGCTTACACCGACATTTGATAAATGTGGAGGTTTTAGAGATGACAGCGATGCACTAAAAGCTCGATTGAAGTGCTCTTAGCTCGAGACAACTGTTTCCAGAGCTCGTAATGCTCGTCTCGAATAACGAGCACCAGTGAAGTCAATGGAGACCAAGCATTTTTCAAAGGGACACTCAGGTTTCGGGAATAAAATTGTGTTAATTAATTGAAAAGAAGTTTCTGATAAGGATTAGAGCAATGATGCAACATCTTGCAATCGATTCTTCACTGTTTTCCGTCGACGATATATTCGCCCGACCAAGTAGCAGAGTGTGAAGAACAGTGAAGAATAGAATAAAAAAGCACAACTAGGATCATTTAGTTGACAAAAACCGTGAGATAGATTGCAGATGTTCGGCAACATTGCTTACTGTTGGGGAGATCGCGTTTTTTTTTTTGTACCGGGATCCGCTGCTCTTCTTCCACTGAAGTCTCACCGATGTCTCAGCGCGCTGCCGATGTCTTCCGCGCCGATGCCGGAGGGTCTCCGCGCCGCGTCACCTTGTAACGATGGTCTCCGACCGCCGCTGCCCGATTGTCTCCGAGCCGCCTGCCAGATGTTCTCCGCGCCGCATGCCCCGATTTGTCTCAGCGCAGCTGCGACAGATGTGTATCCCGCGCCGCTGCACGAGTCTCCGCTGCCGCTGCACCCCGATGTGCTCCGCGCCGGTGACCGATGTGTCTTATCGCGCCGGAGTGGCCGATGTGTATCCGCGCGCTCGCCTTCCGATGGTTCCAGCGTCCGCTCCCCGTGTCTCGCGCCGTACCATACAGATGTCTCCGCGCGCATCCTCAGATGTCTCCGGACCCGATCTCCATGCCCCGATCTCCCAGATGCCCGCTCGTGGCAGCTGCCCGGATCGGTCTCCGTGCGCGGCCCGATTTGTCTGTCCAGTGCCGCTGCCCGATATTTTTGTCTACGTTGCCGTCTGCCGATTTCTATTTGTCTCCGTGCGTGCCCGATTTGTCTCTCCGTGCCGCGCTGCCCGAATGTATCAGTGCCGTTGACCGATGTGCTCCGTGCCGCTGATCCGATTTGTCTCCGTGCCGCTGCCCACGATTTGTCTCCGTGCTCGCTGCACGATTCTTGGGTCTCCGTGCCGTTTGCCAGATGTTCTCGTGCAGCTGCCGAAGTCTCCGCTATCACCGATTGTCTATACGCGACCCGAGTCTCGCTCCACGGATGTCTCGCGCTCCGTGATGTCTCCATGCACCGAGTTGTCCTCCGTGTGCCGCCTACGTGGCCGCTGGCCAGTGTCTCCGCTTGCCGCCCCCGATGTCTCCGTGCCGCTACACCCCGATGTCTCCGTGCGCCTCCCCGATGTCTCGGTGCCGCTCGCGAGGCTCCGTGACCGTTCCCCGAGGTCTCCCGGCCGCTCCACGAGTGTTCTCCGTGCCGATCCCGATGTCGCAGTACCGCTCCGTGCCGCTACCAGATGTCTCACGTGCCTGCCGCTGCCGCACATGGTCTACCGTGCTGCCGCCTGCACCCATGTCTCCGTGCTGCACGCTTTATTGCCCCAGATGTGCTCCGTGCTGAGCCAGCTGCCCCTATGTTGCCGTGTGCCCGCTTGCCCCATGTATCCGTGCTGCCGCTGATGCCCATGTCGCCGTGCTGCCGCTTGCCCCCAGTGTCTCCGGGCCTGCCGATGCCATGTCTCCGTGCTGCCGCTGCCCATGGTCTCTGTCCTGATCACGTGATCTTCAATGTGTTCTTCACACATATTATGTTCTTACAATAATATTTTGTACGCACCGTTTCCCCCGCGACGTATCTTCCGACAAGTAAGCAGATGTGCCGAACATCTCGAATTATGCTTCACTGTGTTTGCTCATGTGTTTTTCCCTTAAATGATCCTGTGTTAACGGTTTTTATCTACCTTCCATATGTCTTCACTGTGTTTTTTTAATTAAATGCTCCATCTCGAGCAGGGGAAATACTCGTCCGAGCAACGAGCCGTTTCGAGTACCTTAATACTCGAACGAGCATCAAGCTCGGACGAGTATACTCGCTCATCTCTAGTAGGTTTCCTTTAAATCCTATCCCAATGTAATTAATTAGGGAGCCATTCAGAAGCCATAAGAGTCTCCTGTATTAGTGAGCTGAATCATATGATCCAACTACAGACTTCCCATTACTAGTAAGGTCCCCATAGACACCTATGTGTTTAAATGACAGGCAGACTCCTCTAACATGAGTAAAGTTTATTGATTTCAGGTGATTTCTTATTCTGAATGTGCATGAATTTACATGCTTTTGCCTCTTTTGTGTAGAGGTTTTTAGACACGAGAGTTTAGAGCTAGCTGAATTTCCCATTTCTTCAAAGCGAGGAGCCTATAGGCAAGTTCTCCAGCAGAGCCCATGTGCCTTTCGTTACACCATTGATCTCCCCAGTTACTCTTTCTATATAGAATCTGCAGGTCATTTATCGATCAGCCTTTCCCAAGGTCTAGAGAACAATGTCACTTTCTAACTAACCCCTTAAAGATCTGTATTGATAGATTTTTCAAATCTTCTCTTACGCCAAGAAGAGACTCGGGTTATTTTGTATATTTTATACCCACAAATGAGCACTTTATAAAGTAAACTTTTGCTTTGTTTTGCCGTCTAGTCACAAGATTGCCAGGATCAGAGATATTTCATTGCGGTATTATGTATTTCATAGGAAATTTGTACTCTACAATGTATTTAAAGAGGACCTGTCACCCAAAATTTCGGCACTAGGAGCTGCTTACTAAAGTAAGCACCTCCTAGTGCTTGAACAAACGCCGCAGAGCGCTCCGATGTATTCATGAGGGGCTGCCTCTTTCCCGGACCGCCCCGTTTGCCCCATAGGGTGGAGGTGACTGCCGCGCGTCATGTGGCAGTCACCGCCCCTAACCACGCCCCAACCCCGCCCCCTCATGGATACACCGGACCGCTTTGCAAGTGGTCTGATGATTACATTGTACCCCATCACAGTGTTAGATAGCGTTTACCGGAGGTTTCCGGTAACGCTATCCTTATAACACTGCAGCGTTGTTCAAGCACTAGGAGCTGCTTTCTTTAGTAAGCAGCTCCTAGTGCTGAAATTTTGGGTGACAGGTCCTCTTTAAAAGCTGATGGGCAGAATCCGTGGGGAATTCAGTCCAAGAACAGGCTTTTTTCCTGTCGTCAATCCTGTCCTCTTTCTGTGACAAAAGTCTAAAGACATGACAAGACTGTGGACTTTTTTGCGAGAGATGTATCTGGTTAGAACAGCTAAATGATGCCATCTGAGATGACATTTATTGCAAGACACCAATTTCCCAAGCTTTTGTTTTTCAGAAGCAATATAACAGGTGTTCCTGTCTGCAAGATTGACAGTATTGATGTCACTGGGTACAATTTATAGCAAAAGACATCTCCAAGGGCTTAAAAGCACATGGATGTGATACAATGATTCAGTCCACGAATTGCTACATTTTTTCCTGAAAGCTATAGTGTGTGCGTGCTGTCCCTCTCATATCCTTCTGTTTGGAAACATTCACACAGTGCGGTTTGTGATCGCAGTGTTAGGAACTGCATTTAGTTTCATTGTAGTCTTTCATGCAGTTTTTTATTTTGGTTGTGAACCTTTTTAAAGGGAACCTGTCATCAGCAATCGGCCTAAAAAACACTGCCAATATGTTGTCAAACAGTGTAACACCTTCTAGTTTTTGTTTCTTTCATGGTCCGGTGTGGTGGTATCATCCAGAAAAAAAACTTTGAAGCGAGCTGTAAATTAGTTGTATAAAGTCAAGGAGGCGGAGAGTTTAACACTACAGTCAAGGTTGGGAGCTCTGAACGCCTCCTTCATCATTGACATCATACATCAGACTTCAGGAGATCTGTTTAATGATGTCTCTGTGAAGAATTACAGTGAGGGGGGTTTTCTGAGGAAGAGAGAGCTTGACTTCAGTGTTAAAATTCCCACATCCTTGACTTTATACAATCAGTTTACATCTCAATTTAAAGTGGATTTTCTGGATGATGCCACCACACTGGGTCATGAAAGAGACATGATTTGGAAGGTGTTCAGCAGCTTGGCAACATGCTGGTAGTGGTTTATTAGCTCAGTTTCTGCTGACAGGTTCCCTGTAAGTAAACAAACTACACCGAAAACAATACATCAAAACTGAACGCAGTTGTCTGTACCCTTAAAAGGAATGGTCACCCAGAAAAATCAATAAACGCTGATGTTACTAAATTCCTGTAATTAAATAAGATGCACTTAGCTGCTTCTCTTCAAATTGCAGTTTCTTCTACATTTGGAGTTTTGGCTGTGGGTCGTTCATTTGCACTGATTAGGCTAAATTTACATGACGTTTTCTGTGTACGCGCAGCATATATATCGAGTCTCTTGATCAATCATGATACATCCGGGTCACATGGCCGAACCTGAACAGAAACTACAAATCCACTTATCTGTACTGATATTTAATTGCCTTTCCTTGGGATAGGTCATTATTTTGAGATTATTTTGAGATTCTGAGCTGGAAGAAGACTTCTCTGTACATTCTGTAGTGGCTATTGCAACAATAGCTTGTGCTGTAACAGCATTAATTTACAGACAGTACAGTGGGATGGGGGGATTACACCCTGTTTATAGGGTATATACTCCCCTTCTGATTGCTAGATGAGCAATAATAAAAAGAAATGGAATATCCCTTTAGACATCCATACTCTACTACTATGGGTGCTGTCACACAATAGCATTTCAATTAGTCTAGAAACTGAATCAAACGCACTGGGGCAGCCACAGGCGATCATATATTTGTTGTAAGAGTGTGAGCCTAGAGCAGTGATGGCGAACCTTTTGGAGATAGAATGCCCAAAGTACAACCAAAACCCACTTACTTATATGTTGCAAAGTACCAACATGACAATTTAAGTAGTAGCTTATTGATCCCTGCTGCATCACAGGTTTCAATCTTATTGGTGTCCTGAGTTCACCAATACAATAGAAAAAAGATGGAGAACTTGGATTCAGGTTCCCCTGAAGAGGAACAATCAGGATTCCCTGAGCAGGAACTCCAACAATAATCTATCTCTATCCACACCTTCTTGTTCCTCCTGTAGCCCTGGCAGCCAAGGATTTTGCTTTAAAATGGAGCATGGCACATCCTGGGCTGTATTGGACCGAAGGGGGAAGCCCCGAGTCCTGTCTTGCAAGCTCTGTGTTGTGGTGATAGCCTGGGTGCCCACAGAAAGGGCTCCGAGTGCCACCTCTGGCACCCTTGCCATAGGTTCGCCACCACTGGCCTAGAGGGTGCTGGAGAGCGACCCAAAACCAGCGTTGGAAAGGACCTTGATTACTGCCATCCCAGGTCTACACCAGAGGGAGAGCTCAGCGCAAGGCAGCGCTTTGTGTCAGCAGAAGGACTGTGGACCAGTTGGAGACAGACAGGTGGACTGTCCCAAAAGGACTGGAATCCAGTAAGAACATTGATTGTTTGAGTTCACTGAGAGCCAGAGAGCTGAGGAGGCACCGCAGTAATGTTTCTACAATTTGGAAGGTAACTAGGGTTCAAGAAGTGAGCTAGAGCACTATATAGGGGCTAAGCTGTTTGTTATATTTGTTCCTTTAATTGCTGAATAATGCCATTTTTTTTGTATTGCTACAAGCTCCTGCGTTATTGCTGTGGCACCACAAAAGACGTCTGTGAGGCCAAGAAGTTTTTTCATTGATGGAAATGCATGCTATCAGCCATTAGCTGATTGCCGATCGCATGCGTTTTCATAGAAATGCATATGCAATTGGCCATTGCCACTCCAATGCGTTTTGATTCTGTTTCAAAACTAAATCAAAATGCTATTGTGTGACAACACCCTATGGGGCACATTTACTAAGGGTCAGCAGACCGCAATTCTGTCGGGTTTCTTGAACATTTCCTTTTTGAGACAAATTGCCCCAGGTTTTTGGCGCACACAATCGGATTGGATTGCAAGCCACAGAAGTCCGGGGCGCGCGTGCGGGCAACCTGGATGATTTGGCCAAACGGCGGAATTTAAAAACGAAATTGTGTCAAAAGATCAAGCACTCACATGCACCAGGAAGAAGGTGAACTCTGGTGGACCTCGGCGGGAAAGCGGCACATGAAGGACCCTGTCCTGTCGCACAACGCACAGCGACAGGACAGGACCGGGTAAGTAAATCTGCCCCTATATGTTTGGTTTGGATGATGTTACGGAGCTTTAAAGGAAACCCTGTTATCAGAAAATGGCCTGATAAACCACTAATTGTATGTTGTCAAGCGGCTGAACAGCATCTTTCATGGCCTAGCTTGGTGGCATCATCCAGAAAATCAACTTTGAAGTGAGATGTTTATTGGTTGTATAAAAGTCAGGGAGGTAGTGAGCTTAACACTGAAGTCAAGCTCTCCCTGTCTCTGAACACCTCCTCCCGTGTGTTTGACATCATGCATCAGACTTCAGGAGATTTAATCAGGACCATAATTATAGTGTAGGGGAAATTAAGGCAGGGAAAGCTTTACTTCAGTCTTAAACTCTGCCTTCTGGACTTCACCAAACCAATTTACATCTCACTTCAAAGTTGATTTTCTGGATGATGCCTTCACATCAGGTGATGAGAGAAACGCGATATAGAAGCTGCTCAGCTGCTTGACAATATACTGGTAGTGGTTTTTTAAGCCAATTTCTGATGACAGGTTTCCTTTAAACATGGATAGGTTTTTTTTCTTTTTTTAATTTATATTTTGAAATATATACAGGCAGTCCCTGAGTTATGTACAAGATAGGTTCCGTAGGTTTGTACTGAAGCTGGATTTGTATGCAAGTCAGAAGTGTAAATTTTATAATTGTGACCCCAGCCACAATTAGGCTGGACAGGGCCTAACTTCTTGATCAGTGGGGGTCTTGGGGCTGAGACAACACTCAGATTGCAAAAACGAGTGTTCCTTAATGAAACATACCACTTCTGAAGGTGGTATGAGATTGTAAACACCCGTGCACCCATCACGGGTGAGCGGTGCCGGAGCTTACCTTAGCGAGTGTTTTAAACCGCTATCGCGGTTTAACACATTTTGATTACCGCCCCGATTAGCTTCCCGGCGCACAAGCTACATCGGGGGATGTACATCAAAATGTGTTTAAACCGCGATAGAGCGTTTTAAAAACTCGCTAAGGTAAGCTCCGGCCCCCCCCCACCAGATCACCTGAAGCTGGTGCCCCGGTGTTTTACAATCTCATACCTACCTTCAAGAAGTGGTAGGTTCCTTTACGTAGGGGACACACCTGTATGGGTGAAACAAAGCCCACTTTTCTTACCGCGTTATTGGATTACTCTCTGTGTGTTTTCTGCTATACTACAGAGGTTTTCTGGATTACTCCCTGGGATAGCACCCAGACCATCACCTTCTGTGCTGTGTTTTTTTCTTATTGTATATACACTCACCGGCCACTTTATTAGGTACACATGTCCAACTGCTCGTTAACACTTAATTTCTAATCAGCAACGCCAATCACATGCGACGAACTCATGCATTTAGGCATGTATGACCAGGTCAAGACAATCTCGCTTCATTTCAAACCGAGCATCCAGTATGGGGAAGAAAGTGATTTGAGTGCCTTTGAACTGGCCATGGTTGTTGGTGCCAGAAGGGCTTGGTCTGAGTATTTCAGAAACTGCTGATCTACTGGGATTTTTTCAACGCACAACCATCATTACGGGTTTTCAGAGAATGTCCGAAAAAGAAAAACTCCAGTGAGCAGCATTTCTGTTGGCTGAAATGCCTTGTTGAGTGCCAGATGTCAGAGGGAATGGGCAACTGGTTGGAGCTATGCAAGGCAACAGTATCAAATCATAAACTCGCCACCCGTTTACACAAGGTAGGCAGAAGAGCTCTCTGAACGCACAGTAGTCCACTTTGAGCATATGGGCTAACAGCATCAAAGACCCCCAACCGGGTGCCACACCTTTCAAGCTAAGAACAGGAAACTGAGGGCTAACAATTTGCACACAGCTCTAAATTGGACGTAGAAATTGGAAAACGTTGCCTGGTCTGATGATCTCGATTTCTGCTTGCAACGTTCGGATGGAGGTTGTCCAGAATTTTGCGTCAACCAACAATGAAAGCATGGATCCTCCTGCTCTTGTATCAACGGTTCATGCTGGTGGTGGTGTCATGGTGTGGGGAATATTTTCTTGGCACTCTTTGGGCCCCTTGGTACCAACTGAGCATCGTTGCAACGCCACAGCCTACCTGAGTATTGTTGCTGACCATGTCCATCCCTTTATGACCACAATGTACCCAACATCTGATGGCTACTTTCAGCAGGATAATGCGCCATGTCATAAAGCTGGAATCATCTCAGACTGGTTTCTTGAAATTGGCCTCCGCAGTCACCAGATCTCACTCCAATAGAGCATCTTTGGGATGTGATGGAACGGGAGATTCGCATCATGGATGTGCAGCCGACAAATCTGCGGCAACTGTGTGATGCCATCATGTCAATATGGACCAAAATCTCTGAGGAATGCTTCCAGCACCTTGTTGAATCTATGCCACGAAGAATTGAGGCAGTTCTGAAGGCAAAAGGGGGTCCAACCCGTTACTAGCATGGTGTACCTAATAAAGTGGCCGGTGAGTGTATATTTCTTTTCTTCTCTTTTTATTTTTTATTTCACTTTTATAATTGTAACCAACAAAAAAACGGTTAAGAATATTTTAGAATTCCTTCAGATTTTCACATTTTGTTATTACACGTATTAAACAGATCTGAGCTGCGATAATTTATTAAGACACTGAAAAGATCCTCCAGATGGAGACGGCTCAGGGATCAGCCGGTGAAATGCTTTCAGTAACTGAAAGCTTTATAATGGAAATCCGCTCACTGGTGTCAGTGACTACAAGATGTTCAGGTGCTTTGGGAGAATAAAAAAGTCTGATTTCAATAAACTTTTGGTAAAACAACTTTCTTGCTTTTTTTACTGGTGGAGCATGGATTGTTAAGCGCCGGGTTGGAAAAAGCAGCAGATCCAGATATTGTTGTGTAAAATAATAACATAAAATGACCTTTTGCTGTTTTGCGATTTTCATCAGCCTTGTTGTTACACAGAATAAAATTACACAATAGATTGATGATTCTGGACAGACTGAAGCTAATTACTTTGTGCCGGCAGTATAGGTAGCTTCCTGCCTTATTACACCATGGCTATCCCAATGCTTCTCATCCGCTTATAAGAAGACTAAGACAAGAGCTCAAGGGAAATACAGAGGGGAACAAGAAAAATCAAAATAAACCACACTTTAAAAAAATATTTTTATGAAAGTCAGTAGAAACCCCACAGCTCTGCAGGCAGCGCATACAAAAATATTCTGCCTGAAGAAGAATAGTAAGTAGAGGAGTATCTCTATCCCACACAGGTAACTGCAGAGAAAAATCTATATCAACATGTAGACAGCAGAGCAGTGCGCCCTTAGGAGGAACTTAATTAGGGCGAGAGAAATACTTGAGATGCCTTACAAGCAAAAGGCGTCTTATCACTGTGGATTTTGTAAAATACACAGCTAGATTAGATCCTTTCCTTATCTGATTTGTATTTGGACAACCTGTATTCAACCAACGGAGGGTAAACAAACGCCCAACATGGCAGCTAGAAAAAGAGAACCCCAAAATAATAATTATCATTAAATGACTTCGCTTTCGCCAATGGCTCCAAAAACCTTACTGTGTCTTCTACATAGTAGAAACAAATTCAGTATTTCCGGATAATTCCATATATTTACATATATTGTTTCCGATATTTGGAGTATATTCCTAATTTGAAGAGAGAACTGTAGGAAATGCTTCGAATGTGTGTCAGACCACTTCATGTATTAACGGAAACCTACCACCATGGATCTACCTATAAAGGTAGATCGGGTGGTAGGTGCATCTATTGGACGTGTGGATAGTCCTTTTAAGACGCACAGCAATGAGGAGCTGCACGCCCTCGTCCGCGAAGCCTGCTGTCTGCGCATGCGCTGTAGCTCTGGCTCCTGAGTAGTGACCGTGCAGCCTCAGACAGCAGGCTTTGCAGACGAGGATGCGCAGCTCCTCATAGCTGCACACCAAAGATTTCTGTTAGGAGGATCAAAGAGGCTACTGGGGCGTGGCGTAGCCGCGCCGTGTAGCCTCGGCTCCAGTTACTCCACACCTCAGTAGCCTCTTTAGAAAATCTGCATATAAGGGAAATAAAAGTTTTAAAAAGATTGCGGGGACGTGAGGATTAGCCCTTAAAAGGGCTATCCTCCCGTCCAATACATGCACCTACCATCCAATCTCCAATCTATAGGTATCTATAGGTAGATCCGTGGTGGTAGGTTTCCTTTAAGTGTTCCCCATTCTTGTAATCAAAGGGAACCCTATTAAACAGTAATTCACTACCCGGTGGGCATGGATTTATGGAGGGTGCACTCCTTTTTTTTTTTTAATTCTTTTGAAGCAGTTCTTCTACATCTAATCAACTCTTTATTCCAGCTGGATAAGACCACCAGATTCCATGACTGTTGTATGTACAATGTATATGTACTTGGTGTATGTGCTGGGAGCACCTAGTTCGTGTTCTTTCATGGCCGGTTGCGCAATGGGGGAAATAATCGCAATTCCTGACAATCCACAACCAAATGCGATCATTTTGGGGCTTGCATGTGACGAAACAGGCACGGAAAATCTACAGCAACATGCAGTAGCAGGGTACAGTGGCTGCGGAATCGCCTGACATGTCACTTATTCCTGTGGATGGCGCTGTGGAAATAAACCATAGCAATGCAAAATTTGCAGAATTTTTACCCACTGGGGTAGATCCTACAACCATTCTGATACTGTGGGCAGGTAATCAGCACATTTTTGGGGATTTGTTTTTTCATGGCAAAGTATTACAAACTATGGTGTCGGTGCAACTCTAGTTTCAGGTGATTTTAAAAAGTGGCATGGCTTCACAGTAAGATGGGCAAATCCTGAGATGTCACAGGGACCAAAAGATATTTGGCTGGGGTTACAATTATAAAGTATACAGTTCCGACTTACATAAAAATTCAACGTAAGAACAAACCTACAGATCCTATCTTGTACATAACCTGGGGACTGCCAGTAAACAGAAGATGAAGGAATATTAAGAGTACCAGTCACATAATGTTTTTTCATTAGTTATCCGGATCTTTCTCTTCATTTGGGCTATGCGTAGTGACCCCCTCACATAAAATGCCTCTCTGTTGCCTCAAGAGGGTGCTCATGAGATTCCTTGGATGATACAGTTGCAATGTCATTACCATAAAGGCTCTTCACATGTGGGAAGAAAAAAATCCCATGAAAAAAAACTCATGACTGGACAGACCCCTGTCACACACTTATAAAGAAGAAGATGTGCGCTGCCTCCCTGTCTATTTTACTATTGCTTTGTTAAGGATATAGAGAAAATCATAACCTAAGTAGACCGAAATAGCATAGATTCTAGCTGTCCATGTGATGCTGTACTGAGGAATCATGAGATGGTTAGCAGGCAGCCTAAAGATGGAGAAATCTTATAGTTAAGATGGTGTTTGTTCGGATCGGAGGGATTTTTCTGTATGTAGGGAAATGTGCCTCTGATTCTGCTCTTTTATGCAGAATGGAGTACAAGGATGGAAAAAGTTAAAAATTTAAAAGATTTTTTTGCTGTATATTTCCAGTTAGATAATTTTCTATACATTTCTACAATCTATTGAAAAAAAATTTGCTCCTCACAGTAGTGACTTGAACACATCAGAACTTGGAAACTAGGCCACTGTACTTGCATCTTAAGCACCGCTACCCTTTAATATGTATATGCAGATATGATTTTATTTAAAAATGTAGCATATGTCATCTTATAAAATTAAATCTTTCTCTCCTAAACTTTTAACTCTGAAAACGCAGCTTATCAATGCCCCGAAAGCAAGAACGTATCCTGTGACACTGGATGATTTATCGGTTCTCTTGTTACGAGTGGTGGCCGGTGTTTAATGCTGGCTACCTCCATGTGTTGAGATAATTGGTGCACTTTAAACAATGGACTCGCCTGTCACTAGGATCAGAAATGTTTGCATTAACAGCGGCTTGCAATAAATCCTCTACTATCAGCAGATGATGCATTGTGTTCTTATTGTATTTGGACAGGGAGAACGAGGTATTGAAGGTTCAGCTGAAGAAGTACGTCGGGGCCGTTCAGATGCTGAAGAAAGAGGGGCAAAATGACAGTAAGTGGAACACCGGCCATACACCTCACTATAATGGATTGGAATGTGATGCTGACATTTCATTAGTTTTCAAAATTTCTTCTCAATCCATCTTGCAATTAGTTACATTTTTAGTTTCAACCAAATTTTATTAAACAAAAAACAGAAAATTGCCTTTCATTCGAACGGGCAAAACAGAAACCCTGCGCAAGGGGGAACATCGGAAATCAATCTTATCTGATACATGACCTATTTACAGCCTCATATTAAGAAGTGAAACAAAAACAAACAAGTACTTAGATTTTTAGACGAATATGTTAAATATTTTATAATTTTTCTTTTTTTTTAATCCCTCACATATTCCATTAATTTTAAGAAGGTAATGTCCGGTAGCATAGCTGTTTATTGTACCCTAAGGCAAAAGTATAGTAAATTACCAATATCCAGTTCTCCGTATGTAACTAGGAGTCATCTGTAAGTCGGTGTTCTTAAAGGGGTTTTCCCACAAACTAAAGTTAGGCCCTATCCAGTGGCCTAACTTGCTAACTTGCTGATCAGATCGCCAAAGCGAGGGGTCCATCGGATCCCTTGTCGCTCCGTCAGACTAATGAAGCATATGGCCGCACATGACCATTCTGCTCCATTAATCTCTATGGAGCTGACGGAAATTGCAGAGTGCCACGCGCCAAGATCTCCGTCAGCTCCATTAGTCTGACTAAGCGGCAAGGAGTCCGACAGAGGTACGTGGGACCCCATCGGACCCCTCGTTTTTGCACCGAGACCCCAACTGATCAGAAGTGAGGCCCTATCCCGTTCGTGGGAAAACCCCTTTAAGTAGGGGACCGCCTGTACACTATTTGGGGTTAGTGTATTTGTATCTGGTGTTTGGAAAGTCCGAAAAAAAAACTTGAGTATTTTTTTTGTCACTGACAGAGACAGTACTGATACAGGTCATCCTTCTTTTTTTAATATGCGCCAAATAAAAGTTAAGTTACGTTTTCGTAGTGAATTTGTTATGATTAGCTTTGGCACTTATTACCAAGTTGAGTCAGTGAATTGATAGGAATTGATAGGAATAACGTTGCTGTTTCTGTGGAAGGTGGCAGGGCCTAACCCTGGGACTTTTTAATAAGTGTAGGGATCTGGGATTTATGTGTGCAGCCCAGAGAGGGAAGATGGTATTATGAAGGAATTAGGTGGGGACTCAGACAACTGCTGATGCAAGACTTGCAAATGCTACTTGTCGCCCTAGGCCAGTGATGGCGAACCTTTTAGAGACAGAGTGCCCAAACTGCAAACCAAAATCCACTTAATTACCGTTAAGTGCCAACATGGCATTTTAAGCTGCAACTTATAGCTACCAGTTCTTCCACATCATTCAATCGTATCGGCCCCTGAGGCCACCAATACAGTTGAAGGAAGGAGGACAAATTCAGACTCTCATTGTAGCTTCTCTCCAGGGTCTCTCTGTGCAGGAAGAATGGTGGGTCCAGCAAGATGACTTCCAAAGATAATGCAGTTCTGTCAACACCTGGGGCAATGGCCTGAGAGCCCAGAGAAAGGGCTCTGAGTGCCACCTCTGGCACCCGTGCCATAGGTTCGCCACCACTGCCCTAGGCAAAAATCAGCACTGCGCAAGCTTTATTTGGTTTCACAAGTCTATATAGAAAAATAGGAAAGAATCAGAAGAGGAGGAGAATACTAATCATAACATCAGAGTTCCCAGCTCATGTAGTTTCTTGAATGGAGAACTTCTCTGCTGTCGCGCGTTGACGTCATCATAGTGAATTTCTGAAATTCTTCTGCATTTTATGTTTTGGGTGCATTCTAAGATCTCGGCGCCATCTTGAGTTCATTGTTTCTATTACAGTATATTTTAGGATAATAAGACAAGCAGAAATGACAGGATTTTATGTATCAGCTACGTTTACTTTAACAGTTATACTAGTAACAGGGAAGCTTGTGAATCCTCCCCTGTACCCAGCTATGATGTTGTTGCTATATGACGGTGGCTAGCTGGGGTATCTCTGGGTGCTGAGGCAGCCAGTGATGAGGGGGCCGCACTGGTATATGATGATGATGAGGGTGGTGGTGGGTTCCCCCAGGATGCTCACTGTATATAGTGTCCCTTCCTGTTGGTATGTGAGAGGGCCCTTAAGGTGCTGGTGTGGAGGGAAAGATGGATGGATGGATGGATGGAGGCAGGAGGCAGCGAGGTAAACCAAATGACTTTACTTAAGAACTTCTTCCTTAAAATGGAGGCAGAAATACTTGGCTGCAAGCTGGTAAATGTCAGAGACCTGGAGGAAGATGATGATGATGATGGTGGTGGTAGTATTGTTAAGACTGTCCTTCTCTTCAGTAGCTGCTTTATGTGACTCTTCTATTGCCCGAATTATTATTGTGGCATCCAAAATGAAGCATCCACTATACCCAGCTGCTGGGTGTGGATCCATTCAGACAAGTAGCTCTTGTGGTTACTCTCTTTTTGCATCTTTAGCCGGGCTGACCCTATTAACGTCTCACAGGGAGAAATGTGGGGCCATCTCAGGCAGTGCCCTCACGCAATAACTTTGCCACTCTTCCTAAAATTCTCCTTTCTTCAGGACCAATTTTCAACTGCTCCTCTCAAATCACCTCACCAGGGGTGTACCAAGCCTTTCTGCTGCCTGAGGCGAGCCATAGAGAGACGCCCCCCCCCCCCATATATGTAATATATTTGGGAGTGTCAGGACCAGATCCATCATATTGGTTTGGTGTGAAAAATTAAGCAATGTAAAATGCATACAGCGTACCGCCATGTAGTATAAAATGCATACAGTGTGCCGCCATATAGTATAAAATGCATACAGCATACCGCCATGTAGTATAAAATACATACAGCGTGTCGTCATGTAGTATAAAATGCATACAACGTGTTGCCATGTAGTATAAAATGCAAACAGCGTGTCGCCATGTAGTATAAAATGCATAGTGTGCCGCCATGTGGTATAAAATGCATACAGCGTGCGGCCATGTAGTATAAAATGCATACAGCGTGCGGCCGTATAGTATAAAATGCATACAGTGTAACACCATGTAGTATAAAATGCATACAGCGTGCCGCCATGTAGTATAAAATGCATACAGCGTATTGTTATGTAGTATAAAATGCATACAGTGTGCCACCATGTAGTATAAAATGCATACAGCATACTGTCATGTAGTATAAAATGCATACAGCGTACCACCATGTAACATAAAATGCATATAGTGTACCAGCATGTAAATATAAAATGCATACAGCATACTGTCATGTAGTATAAAAGGCATACAGCGTGCGGCCGTGTAGTATAAAATGCATACAGCATACCGCCATGTAATATGAAATGCATACTGCATACCGCCATGTAGTATAAAATGTATACAGCGTATTGCCATGTAGTACAAAATAGAAGCTCTGATAAATATCACAAATACTACATATACATACAGCATATATACACACATATACAAACAGTATATACAGCATATGCACACACTGCACATACATACACATATACACACACTGCACATACATACACATACATACACATATATATATACACACACACCATATACAGAATATACATAAACACTCATACAGCATATGCACTTATATACACACACACATGCATACACATATACACACACATATACATACACCAACACATATACATACACCAACACATATATATACATGCACAGATAAAGTTACATTACCTTTTTTTTATGGTCCTGACAGGTATCCAGGGAGTGGGGGAGCCGGGTGCCAGGTGGTCGGCGGGCGGAAGATTGGTGCATGCCGGCCAGGTGCCGGACGGGCACTTGAGAGCTCGTCCCGGTCGAAGCATGGGCAGGAGAATAGTGCCGCTCAGCAGGTGGTCGCATGGTCCCGGCCGACGGCCTGTCGCATGGTGCGCGCGGGCGGTAGCTCGGTGCCTGGGGGCGGGCAGCTTGGTTTCGGCAGGCAGGGACCAGAGTGCGGGCGGGAGAATGGTGGTGGCCGGAGGGTGTGCAAATGGGAGCTCGGTTCCGGGCGGCCAGCGGGAACTCGGTACTTGCCAGCCGGCAGAAGAGGCGGGCGGCAGCTCAGTGCAGGCTAGCGCAGGGAGCCTCTTGCCGGCTGGAGTGCGGGCCGGAGGGCGAGTGGGAGAATGGTGCGGGCCGGCTGGCGGGAGCACGGTGCCGCCCCCTTGTACAGCAGGAGGCGCGCCGCCTGCGGCGAGATTCTCAACTCGCCTCATGGCAGGTGCGCCCCTGCACCTCACCCTGACTAAACCCAAACTAAACTTAAAGGGGTTGGCCACTTCATCTCATATTTTTTGTAATGTATGTTTAAGTTTGGGGGGCAGGATATTAGGTAATTTAACAATATACATGTATTAATAGTTCTGCTCCCCTTTCTTGATGTGTTAAGTGAAGCCTCCCGTCTTTACCTCATCAGCCAGACATTCCTGTCCATAACATGGCCACAGATGGAGGGTCATGTGATGTCTAACCGGCGATTGCTCACGGACAGCTGTAGATCACATGACCCTCCATCTGCAGCCATTTTATGGACAGGAATGTCAGGAAGATGAGGTAAAAGACAGGAGGCTTCACTTTACATATCAAGAAAGAGATGGAAAACTATTACTAGATGTATATTGGTAAATTATCTAAGGTCCTTCCCCCCACACTTATACACACATTACAAAAAACATGGGGTAAAGTGCCAACCTTAAAGTTTAGTTAGGGGTTAGTCGGGGTGATTTGATGTGAGAGGAGCAGTTGGAGAGGTCCTGTGAGGAGGTAGTAAAGCTACGAGAGAAAGTTTTTGTGAATATGATAATGATTCATTGGAGCTTACCTGATTATTTAAAGGGCATTTACTACCAGGATGAAGGACTATATGCAAATGAGCCCGAGGTGCCCTTCAGGCTCATTTGCATACAGTCTTTCATCCTGGTGGTAGATGTCCTTTAAGTTTACAGGCATGTAGGGATTAGGGATTCTAGAATACAGGTCATATATTGGGTCAAACACAGTCATTCCAATAGGAATAGCCAGCAATCTAATGGACATGGCAGTGTCTAAATATCTACATCTCAAGTACATAATAACCTCCTCTTTATACACCGCACACCTCATGCTATTTATGTCCTTTTTTTGAAATATCAGTGGATAAATGTCTGTCGCATCTTCAAAGCTTGAAATATCATTGGTCCCAATACCTATTTTTACCACTGAATGAAGGCTGAGGCCAGTGTGTGTATAGGTCAGGGTCGACCCGGCCTGCAATGTTAACACATGGTTAAAGGATCTCGGGCCGTAAATGAATTGTTTTGCTCGCTGCCGGTCAATTAATTACATTGTGCTGCGGTGTCGTCTTATCTTGAAAAATGGTAATAGCGAGATAGTGGTCTCAATTATTAATGGCTACAAGTCCTGGAGCTGCTTTTTCCTCTTAGTAATTGGAAACTGTTATAAATAAGACCTTGTACAACTAAAGTCAGCAATTTGGCTTTAATTTTTCATTTTCACCTTGTTACCCATTGTACCGTAATCTGCCCATTAAATGGAGAGAGTGAAGACATTATTTGTTAAACAAACAAAAAGACAGAGTACTTCATTCACCTCTTAAAGGTAATTTAAACAGATTACCTCGCTTGTCTGAACTTTTCATTTTGTCTCATTTCTGCCTAAAAACGTATGAGAACAAGAACATTACCATAAGTAATCTTATTTTATTTTGTTCCATTAGCCGCTGGAAATGACCTTTCCAACCACTCATATCCCCAGCCCTAAATGTGATATGTAAAACACAAGTGGGTTTAAAGCTGTGTGACAAATATCTTGGCCTTACTCAGATGAAAACGGAAGAATTAGCCTTTCTTTTCAAATTTTATTGATTTGGAATGGAAGTTTAGGGAAGAATAATGAAAATCTCTGCTCATATGCTGTAATAAAAGGGCTATACAAACGTGGATTATTATACCTTATCCACAGAATAGGGCATAACAATAAGATCAGTGGGAGTTCTACTCATGGGACCACTGCTCATCAAAACCTCCCACTGATTGAATCACTTATTGAATGAAGTGACAGGTTGACCATGTGCCATGACACCCAATTAATCACGTACCCCTGCCAATAACAAACCCTATGTTGATTTACTAGTTGAATGCAGCGATGGGTCAAGCATGGGTCCATCAGATCCACGATCCATTCAGTATTATGAGAACGTCGGATTTGCATGGGCACTTTCATTCACATCAAGTCAGAAATGGTGAAGTGCTCAATTTGTGCCAATCCCATTGAATTGAGTGGCAGGAAGCATGCTTGACCTTGTGCTTCATTTACTTAGTGCGAATGGGATCCCTTTTCGCATGAACGGTGTGGGTCCCAGCAGTACCGATCACAAAAACAAGGATCCCATTCTCACTAAATGAATGAAGTGGTAGGTTGTGCTTGCGTCTTGCCTCTCAATCCAATACTCTGGAGTTCTAGGTACCTGAGTGGCTGGTTGAGCACGGCCTAGCGCTCATCTTCGATCATGGTGCTGGGTATCAGGGAACACAGGCCTTCGTCCACAGCCTGGCAGGTGGATGGTACAAGACATGGAGGGAGAAGCTGAAGATGCAGGTTTCTCCTTGGGGCAACCCTGATGTAGATATGGGATATGGTGGTGAATGGGGTGCCCGTAGTGGTAACAGCCTTGCTCAGGGATCACTCAGAAGTAGAGTTTGTAAAACATTCAACTTACAGTTTTTGTTTATTGGAACTCAGTAATGGCCACAACAGCAGTAATTTCAACTGGGATAATATGGCTGGTTGGATATGCACAGGAGGTGGAGTAAAAGTACCCTGGCTTCAGCAGTAGGGTAAGACGGACTCCTGGAGGTGGACATCTCCTAGGGCCTGGTCTTCAGACTGGCCAAGTGTGTCTGGGCAGCGTGCCACAGACACTTGTGCTTTTAAAAATCTCTATAGACGAGACCTGGGACTTTCCAGCCAAAAGGGGTTTTATTAACTCTCCTTGTGAGGTGGCAAGTTTGTTATTCAAACAGAATTCTCTTTGCATTACAACAAGAACAGCACATCTGGTTGGTCAACATTAATACATTCCTTCTCAGCCAGAGTTACCAGCTGCATTACCATTTCCAAACACTTGAGGCCCCCTAGGTTGATCAGGCTATGGAGAAAACCCTATTAAATGGAGAGGGATTTTGATTTTGCAACGCTAGCTTTAATCCTGCGTTGGCAGGGGTGTTGCGCTACAAACAAGAGGACTAGTCACTAAGTAAGTAAGAAATATACACAGAGGCACAAACTCAGAGGAAATGAAGGGTAACCTTTCATGTGAGCTAAATCATTCATTAACTGCTAGCAGCTCTATATTTTGAAAAAAGGATAATTTGTCAAATATTTTAAAACATTTTTAAATAATTGCTGCAGTTTTTTTTATCCAACTCCCAAAAATACACATTTAAGAAATCAAAAAAATGCGGAGGAATTGCATTTTACACTATTCTATCCAAAATAATTGTTAATAAAAACTCACGAATCACGTTTTATATTCCTTAACATGCAAAATTACCTAATTCTACTAGAACATTAATAAACAAGCTTTAGTGTGGCTATTTGTTATGCAAAAATTCATATAATCATAGTAGATAATGATATTATAATAACAGAAAACCCATGTAATAGATTTCGAACTGATTTTGTGTGATCCATAGTAAGGCTTCCTTCCCATTGTGTAGGTTTTTGGGTGGTTTTTCTCTAGACGCATTGGGGCAGATTTACTTACCAGTCCCTGCGCGATCCCAGAGGTGCGTTCCCTCGAGAATGCACAGCTGCCTCGATTCACTAAGATTGTGCGCCCGTTATCCTGCATCTGTCGCTTCCCCGATCAGGTCCGCTGGAGCTCACCTTCTTCCCGGTGTATGTAAGTGCCTGGCTTGCGACACAATTTAAATGTTAAATCCTGCTGTTTGTTGGAGCGTCCGACGGCCCGCCCCCCCGGTTTGTGTCGCAGGAAAGCCAGCGCCGATGCGCCAAAATCCGATCGTGTGCGACACAATCCCCAGAGCGATCCCCCAAAAGTCAAAAAATCTGACGAAAAAGCGGCCGCCGGACCCTTAGTAAATAAGCCCCATTGTCTTGCTTATGTCTCATCAAATAATGCCTCTGCCTTGTGTTCACATGTGGCAGCACTTATGGACTGGATAACATGTGCTATATAAAAAGGTCTCTTGGGGGCGCTCCTGCTTTAACATATTTTCAGTATTTTTCCTTCTTGCTTTACTGCGCTCATTAATAAATTGTAGTCTTATTTTTAGTTGCAGTTCTTGTGTACATTGCAGTCAGATGTTCAGTTAAACTAGGATAGCAGGTGGTGAGCTTTGCATTGCACAATCAATGCGCTATTCAATGCTATGTCTTGGCATGCTTTTTTTTGTTGCGCGCATGTCACACAAAATAGAAATTCCGACAGCTGTCCGAATCGGAATCCGTAGCACATCTAAAAAAATAAATTGCATCCTGTGTCACTTTTACTTGTTTTCAGAGGTGTAACTTAAAGGGAACCTGTCACCACATTTTTCACAAATACAGCTAGTGACAGGTTCCGATAGAGCCATATTAAAGGGTTGTCCAATTTTCTTTAAAAAATCTACTGGTGGGTTGATGGGACTTGCACTAAATGTGTACTTACCTTCTCCAACATAACCCGGTCTCCTTTGCTGTCATCATTTAACAACTTCCAGCCACCTGGCACACCAACTAACTAAATAACTCTTCTTATAGCTAAAAATTGTTTTCCTCAGATCCCCACATATCAACTTACCTGTCCAGATCTAGAAGGAGTCAGAAGGCGTGTTTCCTGGTCCAGCAGCCCCTCCCCATGCCACATGCCTCCTTCTTACTATTCACCACTTCATGTCATGTGCGCAGGATTATCTAAGGTCTTTTACCCATTAACATTTGCAAAATCTACCCCATGTATGCATCAGATTACATGAAATCACATCACGCCTCCATGGACTTCTAGTCCTCCCCATCCACCATGGAGTCATGCTGATCCGATAAATACATTGGGTAGATTTTGTAAATATTGGTGGGTAAAGGACCTTAGATTACATCATCCTGGTCACATGACATGAAGTGGTGAATGGTGAGAAGAGGCATGGGGAGGAGCTGCTGGACTCTGTCAAGAAGGGCTCATTTAGTTTATAGGGCTCCATGAGAACTTGCCATTAGCTGTATGTGTGAAATATGTGGTATCAGGTTCCCTTTAAATCTAAGTTTCTATCACAATCTTTAGTGTATTATTTATAGTGCTGGTGTCTTTGGGGTAGAGACCCATTAATAGCTCCCTAACACTTCCAGGCAAAGTTGTGCCAACAATCTCTACACCCCCACACAGCACAGCTCTTTTTCGCATCATGTTATGGCATTGGTGACTGTTGTATGGGATCTCCCAGCTTTCTAGGATCAGATCACAGATAATTTGTGGAGTTAGTTAGACATGATAACTTAGCTTAGGTTAAAATCTGTGTTCACTTTTTTGTGTGTAGGCATTGGAACAGGAAACCATCAGGGTGCTACGCCTTATGTTAAAACCTTGAGTGCTTCCTATCAGCTGCCTCTCAGTCAGCTCAGTAGCCAAATCTTAGGGTGAGGTCACAGGTCGCGTTTAAAGCATGCGTTTAAAAATGCATTGCAAAAGCTGAAGAGAGATTTGCCTAATTAAACAGCTGTTAACAAGTGTGTTTACAAAATGCAACCGTTAATGAATTGTTAACATATGTGTTAACATCACATTAACACATGCATTTGTTAACACAACATTGACGCAAGTGTTAACATTAGCATTTTGTAAACACAAGGGGTAACATCTCTCTTCAGCTGTTGCAATGGGTTTTTAAACGCATGCTTTAAATGCGACTTGTGACCGCACCCTAAAGCTTTCTTGAGACTTGGATTCATTGCCAGTTATTTGATGTATTAATTCTGTCTATCTAGCCTATTTTCTGCTTTGATTTCTGTCCATCCCTTGCCTCCTGATTCTGTAAAGCATTGCCTGGATGTGATTGGTTTGTACTCTGACTCTGTTTTGATTCGGTTTTCTTGCTTTTTGTTTTTTTCTCTTCCTCTCCCTCATATTAGTCATTGTCAAGATATTGCCAAGTTGGGGGCCATTATCTATGGCAGTTGTCAAGTAGGCAGGACATTGCAGGACTTTTGTATCACTTTCCCTTTCCTGATGCAGGGGTGATATCAGACCTCATGATGAATGCCGAAACTGGTTGACAATATGTAAGGGACTCCAAAATTGGGACATTTTTCTGAAAAATGTTGCTTCATGTTTTGCTTCTTTTCCGGCATTTGGTATTAAATCTGTGACCTATGTTCTGTAGATGTGAAAATAAAAAGTATATAGGTATATACAGGCAGTCCCCGGGTTACATACAAGATGGGCTCTGAAGGTTTGTTCTTAAGTTGAATGTGTATTTAAGTTGGAACTATATATTTTATCATTGTAACCCCATACAGATTTTTTTTGGTCTTTGTGACAATTGGATTTGAAAAATGTTGGATTGTCATAAGAACCAGGATTAAAAATAAAGCTTCATTAGAGACACATTTAAGAACTATTGTTTAGTAATAAGTAAAGTAATTAAGTACAGTAATTAAACAATATCCAGAGGTCAGTTTGTAACTAGGGGTGGCCTGTAAGTCAGGTGTTCTTAAGTAGGGGACCACCTGTAAATGTCTTTTTCTGGCTTTACGTTTTCTTTCGCATACAATGTCAAGGAGCTCATGATAACTATTTTGTTTATGTTTCTTGGCAACCCAAGGGTTTTATAAAAAAAAAAAATTAAACACATGGGCACTCTTAAAGGGTGTGTTCACTTTGGCAATATTTCTTTAAAAAATTTGTGACTTTTCTTCTACTGTAGCGTATACATGGATTTTCACAAACCTCATTTAGGCTACATTTATATTTTAGTTTTTTTTTACATACACTGATAACTGTGACATCACTGAGGTCACACCCTGAATGTTGGCAGCAGCAAATCACTGGCTGCTGCTGCTGATCACTCCTCCCACATTCAGTGGGTGAGGGGAGTAGCAGGACGGTGTAACCCACTCTAAAAGTATATATTGGGATATCTCCTAGCCCTCCGAGATATTACAAAAATGTGAATGTAGCCTTCCATATATTAATAGCTGCAGACATTTCATAAATGGAAGGATCTTTTTGACAGACACACGCCACTTCCAGTGGTTTTTGCTGACTCTATTGCTCATAATTTTTTTTTTTATGTTTTCTGCTAAACTTAAATTTGTTTGATATATATATATATATATATATATATATATATATATATATAATAATTCTATAAAGCCATAGTAGGCATGGTGCATGATCCTAAAATAAGTCTCCCGCTATTGTTCGCTCATTATGCATTGTCTCACTTTGGCCCACCCTTGCATCAGTCCCTCATAGATCTCTTGAGGGAATCACTTGACCCAACAGTTCCCTACTTTGTTTTGTGTCCCTTTTAACATGCGGCTTTTGATATCTGCATAGAGTATGGTTATATTGCGAGTACTCTGAGCTGTGCCTAATAGTGAACTGAACGCACTGTCGGATGCCTCCCTCGTAATGTCTCCGGTTCTTGACCTGAGAAAATTATGCATTTGGTGATAAGTGAACTCAATATTGCCATTTAAGGAGAATTTCGTCCTGAGTTCTTCTAATGAGCGCCACCTTGGTTCAGTGTCATGTATGAGGTCGCCCACTTTTCCCACCCCCGATTCCTTCCAGGGCTTATAGAGGGTTCTTTCTTTCCCTGGCATAAATTCCTTATGATTCCAGAGTGGCATGTGCTTAGACAGCAGGAAGGGTAGGTGGTATAGTTTTCTCACCTCCTTCCATGCTACCAGCGTATCACGTAATACTAATGACTGCCTTGCTATTAAGGGCCTTTTCGAGAAACTGCTGTGGAGCAATGTCACCACATCATTTGGCGCCACCAGTTCTCTCTCCAGGTTCATGTTGGAGTATTTGGCTGTGTCATTGATCCAATCCACCACATGTCTAAATAAGCAGGCTAGATTATAGCCTCTTATATTGGGTAGGTTTATACCCCCTTCCCATTTACTGAGCATCAGTTTTTTGGCTGTGATTCTGGGTCTTTTTCCCCGCCACAGGAATGTTTGGAATGCTTTTGTTATTTTGTTTACGTCTATGTGAGTCAGTAGGACAGGGATAGTTTGTAGGGGGTAGAGGAGTCTCTGAAACGAGATCATCTTTATTAGATGACCCCGTCCTAACATAGTTAAGGGGAGCTGTTGCCACCTTTCCAATTCTTTCAGGATTTTTTCAATTAGGGGAGAATAGTTTAGTGTATAGATCTGTTCAGGTTGTCGCCCGATGTGGATTCCCAGGTATTTTAAGTACGAACGTGCCTTCTTTATGGGCATGTCTGGTGGCGGCCAATTAGTGCTAGTTCTCCCTGGCCTTAACTCCAACATTTCACTTTTCGACACATTGATAGTGAACCCTGAGAATGCTCCGAATTTCTCAATATGTCTTAGTACCCTCTCTAGGTGTTGCTCTGGGTTGGAAAAAAACAAGATTACGTCGTCTGCGAAAAGCGCCTGCTTTACGGTTTCTTTCCTATTTTAATACCCTCAACGGTTCCAGCGCCAAGTTAAAGAGCAAGGGCGATAGCGGGCATCCCTGTCTTGTGCCCTTCTGTAGCCTAAATGGTGCGGACAGGAACCCTGGAGTGTGTATCCTTGCCATCGGCTCATTATACAGACCCTTTAGTAGAGTGCAGAACTTCCCGGTGAATCCATATTTATGCAGCACCGTCCACAGCCAGGGCCATCTCACGTTGTCAAAAGCTTTTTCTGCATCTAATGCCACCAGGGTCGGATGTTCCCCTGGCTGTGGACAGTATTTTACCCTATCTAGGATTGCCAGTACCTTGTGTATGTTAGACACTGCCGCCCTCCCCTTGATAAAAACCTACTTGGGACTCCCCAACTAGTGCTGGCATGCAGAGTGACAGTCTGTCTGCCATGATTTTCGATAGAATCTTGATGTCCTGGTCTATTAGGGAAATAGGGCGGTAGGAGCCAGGGTCCAGGGGATCTTTACCGTCTTTGGGAATTAACTTTATATACGCCGTTTTAGAGTGCAGAGGGAGTTTGCCATGTTGGAGAATTCCATTAAAATATGGCACCAGTATGGGGATTATTTGTTTTTTTAACGCTTTATAAAACTCCGAGGTGTACCCGTCAGGGCCTGAGGTTTTCCCATTTTTTAGTGCACTAATCACTCTTCCTATTTTTTCCTCTGTGACGTCTTGGTTTAACATGTCTAACTGGGTTTGACTAAGCTTAGGTAGTTTGACTGAGGATATAAAATTCTTTGCTTCCCCACTCCCTATCGTGTCGTCCTTATAGAGCTTGGCGTAATAGTCCCTAAAAGTTGCGTTCACCTCTTTGGGGGATGAAAGCACCTTTCCTGCATTATTTCGTACAGCTGGGATGTGGTTTGGTTTAAATCTTCGTTTTGCTAATCTGGCCATCAATTTCCCAGACTTGTTTCCAAAGCGGAAAAGTTCTGCCTCGTATGGCTTTCGGTACTGTTCCTCTTTTCTATCCAGCCATAGATCGTAGTTTGATCTGGCCTCATCCCATGCTATTTTTGAGTGGGGGTGGAAGTATTTAGGAATGTCGTGTACGATGCTCTTAGGGCATCACTGGCTTGTCTATATTGTTTTTCTATTTTCTTTTTTAGTGTAGATGTGTAAGCCATCAGTCGCCCTCTTATTGCTGTTTTGGCTGCCGTCCAGAACTTTGCAGGGTCCTCCTTGTGTACCCCATTCTCAAAGTCGTGTTCTACCCACCATCCCTCTAGTGTTTCTTTGAATGAATCATCCTTTGTTAGGAAGGCCGGGAAACGCCAAAGGATGTCACTGCCTTTGGGATGTGCGTCATGTAATGTGATTGTCACTGGTGCGTGATCCGATATTGCTAGTTCTTCTATTTCCGACGTTAGTAGCCTTTGGCTCGCTTTGTCTGATAGCAGGAGGTAATCGATGCGTGACCAACTGTTATGTGGATGTGAGTAATGCGTGTATTCCCTCCCGTCAGGATGTGCGTCGCGCCACCCGTCCCTCATCCCTGTTTGTGACAGAAGATCCGGTAACGCTCGTTCTGTTTGGCGTGATGTCTGTCCATTTTGTTTCTTACGGTCTTCCTCAACCGATGCCACTGTGTTCAAATCTCCCCCCAGTATTATGAGTCTTTCTCCATCTCCCAGTAGGGAGTCCACGACCTGCCTAAAGAAGCATCTATTGTTCTCGTTCGGGCCATAAATGATGTGTATCGACCATATTTCCCCTTGATGTTCTATCTGCAACCAAACCCGTCTTCCCTCTGTGTCATGTTTCGACTGCAACACCTTCCCTGGAAAGGACCTATGTATCAGGGTTAGTACTCCAGCCTTCCCTTTTTGTGAAGGCGATCCATACACCTGTCCCACCCAGAATTTTTGAAGTCTAAAGTAGTCTGAAGCCTCTAAGTGGGTTTCTTGCAATAAGACAATGTCAGGGCGTAATTTACCTAAATGGCGAAGAACCTTAGAGCGCTTTTGCAGGGAACGTAGACCTTTCACATTCCATGTAATGATTTTCATGTCTTTCTAACTTAAGTTGTTGGTGGGTTTCAATGAAATTCCAGAAGCTGGCATTTCCAGTTTAAAGATCGCTTCATCGGTCTGACAGGTGTTGGATCGTCTCTTTAATATGGTGCGCCCTCCCCCCATGCACTTAACATGTATCTTGTTTAGCGTATAATTTTTGTTTGCCAATAACATTGCATAACAGGAATCCCACTCCCCCCAGAAAAACCAAAAAAACATAGCAACAATATAATTCTTAGAAGCCAGGAGTTTGGCCGTCAGACCGTCCTCGTCTGGGCTTGTGGACTTCACTTTTTTCAGGAGTGTAAAGAGCACCTCATTAGTCCGACCAAGTGTCTATAAGTGTCCACCAGGGGGGCATTTCATGCTAGCTCATTGTGGGAAATTGCTCTAGCTGAATGCACCCTTCTTTTCCTTGAATGGTTGCTCTACCTAATCATAACAGTCCCTTACATGGGAGTCTCTTACTGTTTAGGCCCCTCTATGGCAACATGACATAACATACATCAACTTAACCAACTGCGTTGCTACATTTTGCGGAGCTATGCTCCCTTACCCCACCCTCGAGTGACCAGTTCAGGGTTCTCTGTTGGGTCTTGGGAACCTCAAGTCTCGGTCTAGTGAGGAGGTCCTGGACTCCTGACTGTGGTATCTGCGTCGTGGGTGCCTTTGCGGTTGTGGTGAGGTCATTCGCTTTCTGCTGTCTCTTGATTGACGATCAGTTGGCAGGACTTGATGACGTTTGAGGGCCTCTTCTGCTTCCTTTGGGTTGACATAGATGCCCATGGAGCCATCGCTATAAAACACCCGAAGGGTAGCTGGGAACACTAATTGGAATCGGATTTTCCTTTCTATTAGAGCTGTACATATGTTACTGAATGCTCTTCTTTTCTTGGTAACTTCTGCCGAGTAGTCCTCAAATAACAATATTTTGGAACCCTTAAACATCAGTGGGTGCGTTCTCCTTCTGAAGGCTCTGATTATGTCTGTCTTATCGTTGTAGTCCAGAAAGCGCATTATTACTTGTCTCGGCCTGCTCATGTCCTGGTTTGTTCTTGGTATCTGGGATTCAGTTGCTCTCGGATCCGGTCCCAATCGGTGCGCCCTTTCCACCCGGCACCTGCCTTTGAGGCCCAGTACTTTTGGCAAGTCAAGTTCACAAAACAACTGCAAGTCGCCTGGGCGGACCGATTCCGGTAATCCCACTATACGGAGATTATTCCTTCTTGATCGATTTTCGATGTCATCTAATTTTCCGGACAGCCGTTTAGTTTCCAGCGTGACCATTTCTAGTTGTCTTTTTAGATCAACCTGTGAATCTTCTGTGAGCGAGATTCTTCGTTCCGCCTCCGTTATCCTGCCCCCTTGTTTCACTATGTCAGTGCGCACTGACTGTAGAGCTTTTTGTATTGACGACTCCAGGGCCTTATGTATGTCAGGCGCCAATTTCGCCATCACCTCTGCCGCCAGTGATTGATAGTCTATCTGGGGTGTGGGATCTTGAGAGAACTGCGCGACCATCATCTCAGGGTCTGGCGGCGTGGGGTAACAGGCTCCTATTTCCTCATCTCCCGGTATGTGAGTTTGCTGAGAGCTCATTCTCACAGGTTCTAGATTTGTTTGTGGAGCAGGTTCTGTGGGAGTAGCGTTGCCTGTTTTAGTCTTGTGACCGCTACGGAGGAGGTAACGCTCCATACACTCAGGAACTCCGATACTCTTCTATGTATTACTTCGTGCCTCCAAATACTACTGTGTTTTGGGATATATTAGATCTCTGGCCAGTCTGGCTGTGTCTTGGGCAGGTCTTTTCAGGGGAGCCTGTAAGTTCTGGCGCTGCTTTGTGCCTGGCCCGTCTCCCTGCCTCCACGTGCTGCTCCATGTGCTGATGCTATAGCCAATATGGCGCTTCCTGTCAGCTCTGCGCTCCTTGTGCTGCTGCTGCGGGTGATCTATCCCCGCCGAGGACACCTGCGTCTTCCCCCTGTCTCCTACCGTTTGGTCTCAGCTGCCGGTAGGTCCGTTCAGGGGATCCTCAGCTGTGGTGCTTGCCCGCTTTCAGTCGCGGCTGTGCTGCGGTTCCGGGCCGGCTCTGACCTTTTCGGGGGTGGTTGCCGCCGACTCCGCTGCCACCGGTTAGTCCGCTGCTCGTTCCGCTACTGTGGGGATCAGATCGGGTAGCGTCAATTTGCCCCCCGGCTGGTTCTGTGTGGGTTTCTGGGGTCGGTTCGCGGGAGCTCTTTGAGGTGCGTCCTTCCCGCGCCGGAACCGGAAGTCTGATTCGGTTATCTTATCTGAACTTTGTTTTTCCTCTTCCTTTCCCTCATATTAGTCATTGTCAAGACATTGCCAAGTTGGGGGCCATAATCTATGGCAGTTGTCAAGTAGGCAGTGACATTGAAGGGCTTTTGTATCACTTTCCCTCTCCTGATGCAGGGTGATATCAGACCTCATGATGAATGCCAAAACTGGTTGACAATATGTAAGGGACTCCAAAATGTTGCTTCATGTTTTGCTTCTTTTCTGGTATTAAGTATTCAATCTGTGACCTATGTACTGCAGATGTTAAAAAAGAGGATATAGGTATATACAGGCAGTCCCTGGGTTATATACAATAGAGGCTCTTAAGGTTTGTTCTTAAGTTGAATTTGTATGTAAGTTGGAACTATATATTTTATCATTGTAACCCAAATCAGATTTGTTTTAGGACAATTGGATTTGAAAAATGTTTGATTGTCATAAGAACCAGGATTAAAAATAAAGCTTAATTACAGACACATTTAAGAACTATTGTTAAGTTGTAAATATAAGCCTAGGTATAAAGTACAGTAATTTAACAATATCCAGAGGTCCGTTTGTAACTAAGGGTGGCCTGTAAGTCGATTGTTCTTAAGTAGAGGACCGCCTGTAAACGTCTTTCTCTGGCTTCCCGTTTTCTTTCGCATACAATGTCAAGGAGCTCATGATAACTATTTTGTTTATGTTTCTTGGCAACCCAAGGGTTTTATAAAAAAATTAAACACATGGGCACTCTTAAAGGGTGTGTTCACTTTGGCAATATTTCTTTAAAAAATGTGTGACTTTTCTTCTTTTACTGTAGCGATTTTCACAAACCTCATTTAGGCTACATTTACATTTTAGTTTTTTTTTTTGCATACACTGATAACCATGACATCACTGAGGTCACACCCTGAATGTTGGCAGCAGCAAATCACTGGCTGCTGCTGCTGATCACTCCTCCCACTTTCAGTGGGTGAGGGGAGTAGCAGGACGGTGTAACCCACTCTAAAAGTATATATTGGGATATCTCCTAGCCCTCCGAGATATTACAAAAATGTGAATGTAGCCTTCCATATATTAATAGCTGCAGACATTTCATAAATGGAAGGATCTTTTTAACAGACACACGCCACTTCCAGTGGTTTTTGCTGACTCTATTGCTCATAAAATTTTTAATGTTTTCTGCTAAACTTAAATTTGTTATATATATATATTTCTAGCAGCAGATAATATTCCCTCTGTAAATCTTTCCGCCTGCAGCACATTATATGGTTAATGCTGAGGGGAAAGGCTTCCCGTTGAGCTGAGGATTTTTGACCACTCTGAAAGAAGCCTCTGATCATATCTGCTCATCATTTATGATAAGTGTTACCTATGTATAGCTTGAAATGTCTATATTTGGCTGCCTGAGAAGAGTCCATTAGACCTCCGCTGAGTTTAAGTTGCCTTGAAAAGGGAAATTGACTGAGTTAATAAACCATAATTAAAGTTTAACCCTTATTAAAATTTAAATTCTTATCGTCCTCAAGTAGCAGGCAGAAGAACGGGGAATTAGGAGGCAGCAGATTTCTCTGGATTTTCCTGGGACGCCATGTAACTGTCTGAGAGGCTATGCATTAATAATGGTGTTATCAAGTCTGTTGAAGTTGAGACCTTCTTATGTATTTCAGCTTTCTATGTTTGATGTGTGGAAGACTTTCCAAGGTTGAAGGGGTTAATTGATATTGCGGTCTCATGACAAAGCTTACTTTTTCATTTTTTTTGCCTAGTTCCATCATTTTGAGTTTATGAATTGCAACTCTCTAAAAGGTCAGAGGTCCTCGGTGTGGTAGACATGCCCCTGTCATGTAGTTTTCCATAACCTAAACCTTAACTGCTGGTCTTAAAGGGGTTTTCTAGAAATCCCTTTGAGGGCCAAGGTAGGAGGTACCAAAAATTAGTATACTTGCTCTGCTTCTATCTGGCATGATTCTTGGGAGATCCCTTAGATTGACCCCTTTTATTGAAGTCTAAAGGTTCCAGGTATCTTAACTCATACACAACCCCTAGAGGGGTTACGTTGGGCACATGGTGAAGACCAGGTGGAAAGCATCATTCTTTCACATTTTTGGAAGGTTTTGGAAAGCGGGAAGATCTACTACCAACAGTGATGAAAAATTACATGGTACTGGCTTATGTTGGCTCCTGTACTACACCCCTATAAGGCCACGTGCAGATGTTTTTTTAAAATCCGTTGTTCTTTTTAATCTGATAATGTGCTGACACATTGATTTCTTAATTGGTTAATATGGTTGAAAAAAGACAGATGTCTGTCAAGTTCATCCAAGAAAAGGAAGGGATTGGATGAGGAAAGAATGTAAGGAAAAAATTCTGTAGTATAACCTAATTGTCATGACCCTGTTTTTTACAGATACTTGTGGAGGCTGTAGAAAACGTAACATTTGGAGAGAGAAAGACCTGGGCCACACATCCACACATTACACACTGATCAGTTGTCGCTTGACTACATTAACAACATAAACTTGAGGTTTTTAGTTGCATTGTTAATCATACTGCGTAAGCCCACCAGCCACTTCACGGTGACCTTGTTTTAGTGGGACCCTACACTGGTGGCATCACATAGTGTCCACTGCACCAGCATGGACCAAGACCCAGCAATCCCCCAGTACCCCTACTGGCAATCTAAGCCTCCATGGCTCTGGGCCCTGCGTCCCCACCAGCACAGCACCAGAGAAACAGCGCATTTCCATAGACTGATAATCTATTGTTAGCTTCGAAACAGATTGCACACTGGTGAAACATACAGATCTTTTTACTTTGGCCCAAGAACTGTATGTGTATGCAGGTAGCCTTAGATTGTAAAGGGTAGTTTTTCTTGCCTCAGCACAATATGTGACATTTCACATAAGAATGTCACCTGAATGTTGGCTGAACACATGGGAGCCTTTAAGGGAGTGTTCTGCATCCCCCTCATTAAATATGTTGGAGAAAGGGAGGGATCAGGCTGCCGATTTTTAACATGAATGATCCCTTTGTTTGCATAAAAGATAACTGGCTTGTTTTGATCTTCCTATTAAAGGGTTTTGCCCATGAAAGAAGGTTCTCAAATTTTGCTTTAGAATTGTATTCAGTTTTATTGGTGTTTTAGCTCCTATAACTCAGTGATGATCAGTGTAATATTCCAGAGTGTGGTCAGGGACTCTCTAAGCAGACACTTCATGATTCTTCTGTGCTATGAGATCCTGTGTGCTGACATTGTGCTCAGATTATCAGGGTACAGGTTTTATATACAGTTTTAGCTTCTGAACATTGTACTGTTCTATCTGACGCAGAAAAAGACAGATGAGATTGATCAGAGATGGTCTCATCTAATCAAACATTTAAGATTCTTGGTGAGAATACCCCTTTAATAAAATATACATATTGGCTGTTCGTACATGTGTATGGTGGAGGTGGGGGTAATAGCTCATGCCTAAGCATGTATTAGATCCAAGCTATGATGTGTTTATGGTGGCCTTAAACAGTCACAAACCTTTCAACAAACCTTGCATAAATGAGTTGTGCAAATGAATACAAGAAACTTTGTTATATGTTATTAGAAGAAAATGCTTTTTTCTCTACTTTCATTCCTATATAACAGTGGTGGCGAACCTATGGCACGGGTGCCACAGGTGGCACTCAGAGCCCTCTCTTTGGGCACCCAGGCCATCACCCAGCACAAAGGACACCATTCAGGACTCAAGACCTGAATCAGGGAGGTGTGGACTGAGCTTGATTATCATTGTAGCCCCTTCTCTGGACCTGTGATTCATCCTGTTAAGGGGAATTTAGAGGGAAACTACAATAATAATACAAATTTCTCCTTCTTTCTCCTGTATTGGTGTCCTCAGGGCGCCAATACGTTTGAAACTTCGGCACTCGGTACCTAAAAGGTTCGCCATCACTGCTAGATAACTTCCTCCTTTTCTTCTAATTTGCTTTTTACTTTGAAATCTCTGCTGAATTTCATCTTGCTCGTTATTGTGCTGAAGCTCAGTGCAGGGAGGAGGGACAAACCTAGACCTACACTAGCCAAGTCTCCTCTTAGGAGGTTTAATACAGCAACTTTACAGTCACAGCAGAGGAGAAATATGCTAGATTGTGAAGATAAGAAGTTGCTTAATGTCCAGAAACTGTTTTATGAGATTTTTTGAAAGCTCACTTACAGGAAATCTACCACCATGATCGAGGATTGTATACCAGTCACACTGACATACTGGTGTGTCTTTAGTAGCATCCGCTGTTCTTTTACCTTCTCATGCCTTCTTTTTAATTTTTTTTTAAAAAATAGGCTTTTAAAGATTATGCAAATGAGTCTTAGGGGCTCTGGGCTCGATAGCTGTCAATTGAGACTGGAGCGCCTCAGGCTTTCATAATTTTTAAAGCCTATTTTTATAACAACAAGGGCAAACAAATCTAAAAGAATAGGTGATCCTACCAGTATGTCAGTGTGCTTGGTTTACAATCTTTCATCCTGGCGGTAGATTTCCTTTAACCCCTTCCAGCAGAATGGGGGACAGGTGCCTTTAAAGGAGCTACACAGTTAGGAAACCCACAGTGCCCTTAACCCCTAATAGAGATGTAGTTAACTTTTAAGGAACTGGTAGAGGTAGCCAAGTGCACCTCCCATAACAGTGAATGGAGTGTAGGTCACACATGTAAACTACAATTAATTAGACTTTCATGAGCATGAACGTATTCATTCTTGTGCTGAAAACACTGATCCCGTGTATCATCTGTATATGAGATCTGCTCCCATTCTGATAACCAAAGAAAAGGCTGCCCAATCCCCAAACTCGGGTAGTAATAGGACCTGCACTGTGTTGTGCATTTCGGGCAGTCATCTCACACATGGGCCGTGAACATGAGCCCAATAAAATGAATGTGTCCCTGTGCGATGAATGGGTAGCACGTAAACAAAAACAATGTTCATGTGTAGTGAGCCTTACTCGGGAACTCATGGATATCCTAAAGATTCAACCCTTACCAATCGGGTGCAAAACCATTATAATAGTCTTACATATGTAAGAGAAGCGACTGATTTTATCCTCACCGTTATAGAATTCCTTGTTTTATTTCCCAAGAACTTTGGGCAAAGATATTTGGAGGCATCACTAGCACAATTTTATTCATAAAGAGATCAGTCTTTATACATGTGATTGACCCTCGGTACTCACCCCAGGGTTATTCAGTGGGGTCATTTTGTAGTTTGCGAGATATTTGGAGATTCTGACAAAGTAAAAGTTCCCGGTATATTTTACTGATTTGACAGTGGTTTATCGCGAGGCATGATCTGGATAAACCGATTCCACCCATTACATATATTTTGTATTTTTGTTGCCCTTTAGATGCGGACAAGGCAATCTGTATAAACGAATTACATAAAAGCCTTTATTTTAGTGTTTGATTACTCACAAAAATGTCATATAGTCTTCAGCGCAGTCTGTTTTTTACTTGAACATCTGCTCCAAATATCAAACATTTTGATAACCATTTTAATATTTAATGTGTGTGATTCATAATCATATGCTTGGGCTGAGTGATCCCGTTTTTTGGTGAACACATATTTTGATGCCTTTAATAAATGCTCAGGCGTCTAGCGCAGGGACTGTGGAAATGTTCTCCACTGCGGGAATCTGCAATGTATATTATTGTTTAGAATAGAAAGCTACAATTTTTTTATGAGTTGTGTAGGATTTGCTCCATTCGTCATAAAGTAGTCACGGAATAAAGCTGTGTGTTTTCTATGTAAAATATGAAAAGGATTTATGGATAACTTACAGCAGTAAAATGAAATATGGTATAACAACAAATCCTAGTGGTAAAATTATACCTCGGTAGTGGAAATCTGCTGTGGTCACATGGGTTTTCTATGTAAACTGAGCCTTTATAAACAAGCCCTTGTAGACCATTGCAGCCATTGTTATTAAGGGGGCATACAGTGATAGATGTTGCTTTAAAAACCTTTAGTGAAATTATTTTACTTTGGATCTTTTATAAAGAGCATTGCTCACTGGAATAAAGTTCATTACAAGTCTTCATTTAAAGAAATATTAAACACAAAAGTGAACTGAACAGAACTGAAAACATACATTTAAAGGGGTTGTTCCAAATTTCAACGTTATCCACTATACAATGTATATTCTTCCACATTCTCCTGATCCTGTGGATAGAAGATGGTATTTAAAGGGACAATATCACCAGCTTTTACCCCCACTAAACTACCAGCCTCCTCAGGTAGGTTATGAAATGTCCTTTGACATTGTTGAGAAGGGTCATGTATTGCCAGAGATGAGTAAGTGTTTTTAGAGGCTGAACGGGCAGTGTTATTCCAGGCACTTTTTGGTGGCATATTAAAGATAAGAATCTTATCTTTCAGTTCACATCAGGCTTGTGGTTCTGTTATCTATAGTACCGGCAGTTAAAAACATAATTTGAAATGCAAGCTACACATAAAAATCCAGTTGCCACATTATATAAAACCGTGGATCTCCAAAATTCTGTACAGAACCACAGATGTGATGCAAACTGAAAGATCCCTTCATCCTATAAAAGTCATAATGGGCAAATATGACTCTTCTCTGATCATTTTCACTGGACTTTAGAGGTGACTTTTTTTTAATAGGGAAACTGGTGAGATTTCAAATAAAAAAACGAGAATTCTAAATAAAAGGACATTTCATACCGCACCACAGGGGGCTAGCAGTTTATAAGGGTAAAATTGCTGATGGTGTTGCGTACCCCCTCAGAAATGCTGAATGTTGACTAAGGCATTTTTAAAATCAGTATAGCAAAGGCAATTGGAACCTGTCACCAGGAATGTCACTTTTAGCTGGTGACAGGATTCAATAGCCGTTGCTATGCTGATTTAAAAAATGCCTTTGTCAGCATTCGTAATCATTTCAGTACTTCATATGAGTATAATTAACATTACCTAGATCTGTGCCAGCAGCATGTTATGCTTTAAAAGACTAGCCCATTTTTAGCAGTGATAAACTGTTAGCTTTATCGGAACAGCAGTTTATCACTTCTAAAAATGGGGTAGCGCTAGGAGCTGCTTACTTTAGGAAGCGGCTCCTAGTGCCTTTTTTATGGGTGACAGGTCCTCTTTAAGTGTATTCTCCATCTGAAATCTAAAATCTGCTGATCGGCATGGTACATAAATATAACATCCGTCACTAATTTACTTTTTTTCATCCACATCTTTACTATTCTTACATGTCAAGGCTTCTTTAAACTAGAAATAAGACCTATATACCCCTTCTAAATCTATTGCTATTCCCTGTAGACCTTGAGGTAATGAATAACATCTCTTCTATATTCTCCCTGAGATGTCAGCGCCCATAAGAGACGCCAAACAGTCTCTCTATATCTTTTTTTTTTTTCCCTTAAGTGTTGAATTTAATGCGATAAGTGTAGTTTTGCAATATAACACATTTTTGACCTTGGCTCTAGTGACATCATCTTCTCAGATGAAACCATTCACACAAAGCCTTGGAATCAGCAGGACATTGCTCGATTTATTTTCCAACACAGCAGTGCCTTGGGAAGATCTTTCCGTTATTTTTATGCATTGATGGCACAAGGTGAAAATGCAGACTGTGCAGTTTTTGAGAAGTTTGTCCTTTTCAACAGGTTTCCATCATTTTATTTATTTAATTTTTTTGGCTTTAGATTCCACAAACAACACAGGTTCTAAATATATCCAGGTTTTCTCCAACAGCGGCTCAATTACTTAGTTTATATTATGTTTCATATGTAATAGAGAATCGCATTTGAGGACTGGAATTTTAAGATTCCCAAATAACATACAATATATGTACATAATAAGATTTTAAATTGGAAGCTCCGCTGGTGATAAAGATTCTGTACAAAATGTCACAATAGGGGACAATGGGGCACATTAACTTACCTGTCTGATAAAGTTTCCCGAAAGTGCCCTGTCCGACGTTAATGCACTGTGCCGCGATTCACTAAGATTTTGCAATATCGTGCATGTGTCCGCCGGAGTTCACCTTCTTCTTCCTGGTGCATGTAAGTGCATTGGCTTGAGACAAAATTTTAAATTTAAATCCTGCGCTCAGGTCGAATCATTTCTTTCGCATGAAAGCCAGCACAGCTGCGCCAAAATCCGATCGTGTGCGACACCATGTCAGTGCAGACCCCTGTTAAGTACCTGTCTGATGAAAGTGCGCATGAGAACCCTTAGTAAATAAACCTCAATGAGTCACTTTTGGGAACCTAAGTATCTACAGTAAATTGTTGAATGTGGTGTATATATATTAGGTATTATAAGCGATCAAGAACAGGCACAATAATGCTTATTCTACAAACCCCACCTCCACCACCCCCACTGTGACTTTTGTTGAAAAGTGCAGGTGTCCCAGTTTAAATCTGCCCAACAGTAAAATTTCTCCCTAAATGTTTTCTGCCTTTGTCTTTATTGGCCCGCCTATTGCTGCTTGGCTCTGCCCACCACAGGGTATATAAAATGGGGACGAGAACTGCCGTATCCACACAGGACTAAATTCAGCATTAGGTGAGTGGGACAGCATTCTGGTAAGGACAGGAAGTGGACATGGAGAAGGTTTCCCGTCTGCTCAGGCTGAAATGTAAAGGGACACAGAGCTGTCAATCCAGAGAAGAAGGCGTTCACTGGCAGACTGGAGAAAGCATGACTCTTCTTTTCAGAACTGACTCTTTGTCTACTCATTTGCATATCAGAAAATATGCTGTATAGAGCCTCGTTGGCAGGCAATTTTAGGTGATATGGGAAGGACTTTAAACCCTTTGCCAGCAGGTATTACTGGTGTGAGGGGTAAAATTCTGGGGATAGGTCTACTTTAAAGACATCTACATAACAATATTCCAGTACTTCCTCCTCCCTTCTTTTCTCTTTTCCATTGAACCTATTTTGTATTGTCGTGCAGTTAAAAAGAAGAAATTTAGTTATTGTGTATGCCTCTTTAGAGCTCATTCACTATATTATCTACAAATGAAGCGAGTCATTGAGATATTAGTCCTTGTGTTCTCTGTAAGGTATCTATAAGACTCCTTGCATACATTACTACAGACAAACACTGAAGGCAATTGGATAGTAAGCAGTGGTTGGTTGTGTCTGTTATGAAGCTACAGCATGGAGGAGCTCTGGAGGAGCTCTGGTTTAAAGATTGATTTTAGAAGGAAGGAGGTCATGGATAACAAATGTAAGAAGGTTACCACAGTCGCAGTGACTGGATCTATGAGTAAGTGTCCCTGGTTTATCATGATGGATTTTGATGGTAGATTTCCTCTTATTTTGCCAGCAGTGTCACCACAGGGGAAATTAAGCATTAAACAATTAATATTGAATTGCCCTCTCTATATACTTTAGGTGCTGCTACCCCTATAACTGGACACTTGTTGTAACCACTGTGAGCTGCTGACTCCCCCAATAGACTATTCCTTTAATTTCTTCTGATGAATGCTATGCTTTTTGCAGTTTGAGCTTGAAGAAACGGTTCCTTCATTTTAGATACCGGTTGTATCTGCTTCAGACCTCTTCATGTGTTTTCAGTGTAACCCTTGAGAGAACTTAAAGTTTCCGAGTCTCTTTACTGGACTTTGAGTTCTATTGTCATTATTTTATTGCTGTGGATTTACTTTGGCATAGAACTTGGCATTGGTTGTAGTGGATGAGTAACCCTGCAGAGTGCTGTGCCAGGGAGACTGTATGAATACTGATGGTATGGATGTGTGACTCATTTATACCCTTCACGAATAAGAATGCTATGATCACAGGACCTGCATGAAAGTTATCCTTCTTTTCATTTCATTGCTTGTTGTTATGTTTTATTTATCTAGACATATGATTTTTCTTGTAGCAGCTTGTTGCATAAGGCAGGATGGTTTCAGATGTAGGGTCAAATTTACAAATCATGTTTTATATTAAAACTAATATTGTATTTTTATAACTTATTTTATTTTTTGACCAAAAACTGCCATAAATATAAGTACTATAAATTACAAAAAAAGACTTTTTTTTTACACTTTTAACCCCAAATAAAAATACAAATGAAAAAAAAAATGTTTAGACTTTTTATTAACGTTTTAATTAGCTATGTTTCGGGGGGGGGGGGGGGGGGGGGACCACCACCAAAAAGGTAGCATGAAGAAAAAGCAAGTTATCTTAAACCGACTCTTACGATAATTTGCTCAAATGTCCCGGTCGCTAGAGCCTTTTCAGGGCATGTCACTAAGGGGTTAAATGTAGGCTATACTTCTCACTTGTAGAGAGCACCTGGATTGTCCTCTTCATGGTAATTCTGTTTTAAGTGTTGCTTCCAGCTCTTAATTTTGTGGGGAAATTAAGTCTTCTGCTCGTAGTCCACTTGTGGACACCCAGATTAATCTCCGGCTCATCTCCTCTTGATAAGGTCTCTGCACTGTTCAGCCGGACAAGTGGATTGGATTCTTGGTTCATTATCTTACAGTACTGCCAGCGCTCGAAGCTTCCTCTCACTACTGTATAAGCTTCTGCTTCTAATTCCCGACAATTGCTTTTTAAGTGCAAGGATATATTGAATTCCCACTTGTGTGAGATGACTGGTTGGATGGGATATAAGGTGATCGATCAGAAACTAGTGATTATGTGATGGCAGAGAGGTGGTTAAAGGGCGTCCTAACAAGGAGCAGTTCTTGTGATCAATATTATCCACCAAGAATATTGGGCCTGATCAGTAAATGTGGTTCTCTGGGCTGATTATCAAACAATCAAAATCCGTGGTTATAGTTAACGATCGTAACACATGCCACCATTCACACTGTCGTATGGGGGGCGTATATACATCTAACATACGTCCCCCATAAACGGCAATGGGCACCCGGCTCCCAAATGGAGTGGTACGGTGCAGAACACGTGCGGTACCGTAGAAAGAGAGGACATGTCCGTGCTAAGGTACGGCGGGCAATGGCAGTGTGATTGGTAGTGGGTTGTACAGCCATTTCACATTCATACTGTTTACAGACACTTGCTCCTAGGATTTCTGTTTGGTTATTTGGAAATATTCAAATACATTTTCAAGGGTGTGATAATGAAAAATGTACCTCTGTACTTCATTGAAAGACCTCTCCCTATACATCAAGAATTTCAAGAAACCTGCTGACATTACCAGTATATCTATTCCAAAGGAAACAGATACCCAACTGTGGACAGCAATGTTGAACTCATCAGCACAGTGTAGGGAACTAGGGAAAAAGGACGAAGAAACAAAAACAGAAACTCCTTAACCAGTTTTTTACTGCTGTATGACTGTATATGTAACAGAGCACTAAGGGCTGTATGGAGAGGGCTCACCGGCTATTTTACATCGTGGTCGGTTCTGGTACCAATCGCTGCAGTTAGTGTTTAACCTGGGTACAGCCAGCTTACATTGCCTTTCAGCAACCCCCATGGGAGGGTGCCAGTTACAGCTGGTAGTCTGATGGAGGCTATACCATAGCTGTCATCAGGCATTATAAATTACAGTCCGCCTTTGTATGAGTGATCAAATTCCCAAGGGATAAATTACCCTAGTGTGCCTGACATGATAGTGAATAAGAAAAATGTATATGTCTCTGTGAGGGGAGTTAAAAACAGAAAAGCAAAAACGGAAAAGGGTCTGGCAGTGAAATGGTTAGGGAAACCTTAAGGACCTCTACCACCAGGATGAAGGATTGTTTGCAAATGAACCGGAGGGGCTCCAGACTCTATTGACGCCTATGGAGCCTGGAGCCCCTCAGGCTCATTTGCATACAGTCCTTCATCCTGGTGGTAGATGTCCAGCATTACATACTTTATGCACTAATCGGAACAGTTATTAGTGCATAAAGAAACAACATATTTGCTGCTAAAACGACTTTTACAAAATATGTTAAATGAGTCGGAGGCGATCAGGCTGGCGACTTCCTCTTGGCATCAACAAATTTTAATGCATGCACGCCCCCCCTTGTTATAGTACCTCCTGCTACCTGCCGGTGACATCGGAATCCTGGGTGTTGAGAGAGCGGGGCTTTGCTCTCTCCCTAGCTCTCCCTAGGTACTGGTACAGCAGGGGGGGCGGGCATATATTAAAAATCGGCAATGCCGAGAGACACTCAGGCGGCGTTAACAAGACTGACTCCGGCTCATTTACATAATTTTTAAAAGTCGTTTTAGCAGAAAATATACAGTTTCTTTATGCACTAAAAACTGTTCTGATTAGCGCATAAAGGAACGAGCATATCATGCTAGACATCTACTATCAGGCAAACCGATGGTAGATGTCCTCCAAGTCCCTGGAAAACATACTTTCATATTCTCTTACCTGTCAATGGGGTGTAACATCCTGCTGTAATTTTAGTCAGATAATTTTTTGATGCAGGTACTTAAGGAGAAGAAAAGTGCGCCATAGAAATAATTATGTAATGGGCTGCAACCACTATTATAAAAAAAAAAATCTTTTCTGTAAATATTTAACTGATCATATAGCTGTATATGTACCAGGAGTGTACTAGTACTGAGGTTGAGGTTTATACAATGTTACTATTTTATCTAAATATGTAGTAAATCAATCAGTCACCCTTCCCCAGGTTCAGATGCAGAGTGCATGTATGTTTGCAGACTGTCCTCTCTATTTCCCTGCTGCTTCTACATTCTGCCTTCAAATGATAGGATGGAGAGGGGCATATTTCACATGCTTGGTTTACAATCCTTCATCTTGGTGGTAGATTTCCTTTTAGGGGTTAATATGTTTCTATGGTTTTTTTAATTGATATTCCAGGGAGCACAATGCGTTTCAGTGTTAAAATACCTCTTGGTCATGTTTTAAGAACTTGTGTGAATGGAAAGGTAGTTGCTTGTAACAACCTTTCACTATTTACTACTGTCCGACTGACATAACATTGTATCAGTGATTGGAGGCCCACAATCGGACATCCTGTAGGAAGATAGGGAATATTGTTTAGGGCATCTCTGATATTTTCCATGCAGTACACATAAGTTACTGAGTATTCACATGTTGTTAACATTTGTTCTAACAAGAAAGTAAAATTAAAATTTCATTATAAATATTTTGTATAATTGAAAACATTTGCTTCATATTTTTTGATTTCACATTTTAGTCTTAAATTTGCTAAACCTCATTTGATTTATTTGTTAAAACATAATATTTCACTTTTTGATTAACTTTTATTTCACTTTTTAATTTGTTCACCAAACGACACGTTACCTCCCGTTAAGCTAAATCTTTGATGTTGTGATATGTATCCAATAGTTAATTCATCTCTTTGTGGAGAGTTGTTTTTTTCCCATCTAAATAAAGTTCTGTCTACAGAATTTCAGAAAAGTGGAACATTTTAGAGATTTGATGTTATTGGTTTAATTTTTTTTTATTTAAATTTTAAATTGTTTTTGTAGAATTTCTATATAAGAATTATTCATGAAAATGATCCTTTTCACTTGTTATAATAGCAGAAATTATTTTTCATTATCTGCTGACAGTTGTCTGTGATGAGTGTAATTATATATAAAGAAAGTATTCCTGGGTTAGCTATATTCGGCAGCAGTTCTACTACACAAATTAAGCCCAGTTAAGAATAGAAATGAGTGGGAGGGTCAGATTTATGCAAGTGGTGGGAGTGAGGATGAAAAAAAGCAACTAGGAAACTGGCAATATTTGTTGTTTAAAATATCTGCAATCATTCTTGGAAACCACGGAGAGTGATAATAGCGGAATGTATTTATTTGTTAACCATTTCCTGAAGTTAATCCTTTTTTAGTGGAATAGATAGATTTTAATTTTGTGATTATTTTTTTTTATTTTACATATAACTTATGACTTATTTAAAGGGACTCTAGCATCCAAATCACAGGCTGTTACACTGTACAGGAGAATTCCCCCCTCCCCTTATACTGTGTGCGGGGGCAGGGGATTAGACACGGTAACAGGCGGTGAAGCTACAGAAGGAGGCGCTCTGGTAACACCACACAGAGCCCAATTGGCTTGTCAGCATAATTTTAAAAGTTGATTTTTAGAAGCAACGAAGCCATGGATAACAATTATACGGCTATTAACACAGTCAGTGTACCTGGATCTATGAGAAAATGTCCCTGTTTTATCATGCTTGAATTTGATGGTAGATTTCTTTCAATGCTTGCAGTGTAGTCAAATCTAAGTACCTAAATCTCCTTGTGTAAAACAGCTGGGACCCACATAGTTCACAATAGTTCCATTCTTTGTGGAGAACAGAGATCCGCCTCTCACTAATTGATGAAGTGGGAAAATATGCAAAGTTTTTCAATGGTGGTAGCTTTTTTAGCTACCTTGTTAGGCAGCTACCTTGACATCAAACATGACCTTCAGGAAGCCTTATGACATGACACGGGATTCAAACCAAACCAGTATATCTATTCCAGACGGAACAGACTCCCAACTGTAGACAGCGCTGTTTCGACCCGGTTCGGTCTCCTCAGTACAGCATAGGGAACTGGTTTGGCTGTGCGAGAGGCTTGTGACTAGGGTCGGGAAGTAAGAGTTCTCCTTACAGAGACTTCTAATTAAGGCCACTGTGTAGGTGCGTGGAGTCTTTTAGCTATGGATGCTGCACTAGGGCGATTCTGGGAAAATATGCAAAGTTTTCCAAGATGGGATAAGGAAAACTCTTTTAGCTACCTTGTAAGGCAGCTCCCTTGACATCAAGCATAACCTACAAGAGGCCTTATGACATGATGCGGGATTAAAACCAAACCAGTATATCCATTCCAGAAGGAACAAACTTAATTGATGGAGTGGCAGTCATTCTCCAGCACTTTAATAGAATGCATCAGAAGGGTACATTTTCGGCGTGCCCCTCCATCAGTCCATGACAGCGGATATCCATTCTCAGGCGTCTGTGACGTCCCAGCAGTTAGACCCTCGCCAATCGACTTCTAAACTTTGGACAACCCATAACCCTTGCTGCACCTTGACATTCCCCTACATCAGTGATGGCGAACCTTTTAGACACCAAGTGCCCAAACTACATCCAAGACCTACTTATTTATCGCAAAGTGCCAACACAGAAATTTAATTTGTGATTTATACTCCCTCCTCTGTCACAGCTTTCATTGATACCAGCACCTGAGGACATCAATAAAGCAGAAAATAGGAGAAATTTGGATGATCATTGTAGCTTCATTCCAGGGTCCCATAAATAGGAAGAATTGTCAGGGCCGGAGCAGGAGCTACAATGATAATCCAGATCTGTTCACACCTTCCCACTCCTCCAGTAGTCCCAGGTAGCACTGTCACATTAAAATATCTCTGTGCACAGCAAGTCCTGGTCTGCCTGGGACAGCAAGAAGATACCTGGAGTCATCTCTGGTGATGGCCTGAGTGCCCACAGAAAGGGCTCCGAGTGCCACCTCTGGCACCCGTGCCATAGGTTCGCCACCACTGCCCTACATCATGGTACAGCAGCGGATGAATGAAGACTCACTGTGGGTGTTTGCTGCATTATGCACCATTTGTAAGTGGTCCATCCGGGAGAAACAACACCCCTTTCCTTAGAACTTATATAAAAATGAATAAATAAAAATGTTTTGTATCGCACCATTTCAAAATGCGTGATCTACCAAAATATAAAACTTGTAATTCCGGGCGGGATTTTTGCCTTTTTGCAACCCATAGAGATCAAACGGTTGTACGAAATGTTAACAAAATGGTAGCAATGAAAAAGTGGCCTTTAGAATATGGCAAGATGAAGACTTTTTTTTGTAATTTTTTTTAAAATCTACTAATACATATGTAAATTTGGCATTGCTGTGATTGTATCAACCCAAAGAATAAAGTACAAGTTTTATTTGGTGCACATGGAAAGCGGTATAAACACGGCCCAAAAGAAAATGGCCCAAATGTGTTTTTTCAGCAGTTTCACCGCATTCGGAATTTATTTTTACTGTATTTTCCCAGTACACGGCATGAAATACCATCACTAGTAAGTACACAGAAAACAAACCCTCATATAGCTATCTACACAGAAAAATAAATAATGTATAAAAAAAGCTGTGGATTATAACATGGAAATACAAAAATAAAAAAGGCCTTGTCCTTAAGGGGTTTAAAAGGGAGAATGGTGGCTTTTTAAACCATGCCATTTTTTTTGGGGAGGGGGGGATTAAGTTGCAGCTTTTAATTGATTTCAAGTCTTTTAGTACGGCAAAACTTCTCCCAAAGACAGCCCCTTCCTTGTTTTTCAGTCTTTCCAAATGTGAAAATTTTTCTGGTCTGTGTTAGTGTTTTAGAGTTGTGTTGTTTCTCTGTTATCCCCACTGTAACTTTTTTTTATTAATTGACGCCTGGGTTACTATTTCTATTTTGGTTTTTAATCATAATGGAAATTCGTCTTAGTCTGTAGGTAAACTGGTGGTTGTGGCAATTTTAGTTGACATATCATGTAGTATGTGTATATGTATGTATGTGTATATGATATATATATATATATATATATATATAGTATATATATATATATATATAATTATATACACTCCCCGGCCACTTTATAGGTATACCTGTCCCACTGTTGTTAACTTAATTTCTAATCAGGCCAATCCACTGGCAGCAACTCCTACATTTAGGCATGTAGACATGGTCAAGACAATCTCCTGCAGTTCAAAACCGAGCATCAGTATGAGGGAAGAAAGGTGATTGAGTGCCTTTGAACGTGGCATGGTGTTGTGGCCAGAAGGGCTGGTATGAGCTTTCAGAAACTGCTGATCTACTGAGGATTTTCAGCGCACAACCATCTCTAGGGTTTACAGAGAATGCCCGGAAAAAGAAAAAACTCCAGTGAGCGGCAGTCTTGTGGGCGGAAATGCCTTGTTATCCAGAAGATTGGAAAAACCTTGCGCTGGTCGATGAGTCTGTTTCTGCTGCGACATTCGGGTGGTAGGGTCAGAATGGTTTCACAACGTTGAAAGCTGGATCCATCCGGCTTGTATCAACGGTTCAGGCTGGTGATGGTGGTGTCATGGGTGGGGAATATTTCTTGGCACTCTTTGGGCCCTTGGTACCAACTTGAGCATCGTTGCAACCGACAGCCTACCATGAGATTGTTGTGACCATGTCCCTCCCTATGACCACAATGTACCCAATCTGATGCTTAATTTCAGCAAGATAATGCGCCATGTCATAAGCTGGAATATCTCAGACTGGTTTCTTGAAAATGACAATGAGGTCACTGTACTCAAATGGCCTCCACAGTCACCAAGTCTCAATATTAGAGCATCTTTGGGAGGTGGTGGTGAACGGGAGACGCATCATGATGTGCAGCCAGCAAATCGCGGCAACTGTGTGATGCCATCATGTCAATATGGACCAAAATCTCTGAGGAATGCTTCCAGCACCTTGTTGAATCTATGCCACGAAGAATTAAGGCAGTTCTGAAGGCAAAAGGGGGTCCAACCCGTTACTAGCATGGTGTACCTAATAAAGTGGCCGGTGAGTGTATATAAGTATGTGTGTATATATATATATATATATAATATATCTCCTAGGGATATATTCTGATCATTGATTATAGGGGGCACAAAATACTGAATAAACTCCAACTAAAATATATATATAGAGAGAGATAGTTGTTAACTTTAAAATTAGCATAAGATTTCTCTTTTTTTAATTTTCTTTTTTTTTATGTTTACAGTCTCTCTTTATATATTGAAGCCTGGAATGCTATAAGGTGCAAACTAGCCCTTCAGAAAGATCATAGCAAATGTAAAAACATCCAATTTTCCTTGACGTAAAAGTGTGAAATTATTTACGCACAAGGTTTTCCTTCTGTACTGAAATTGTGTCTCTAGTTATTAAAATAAAAAACATCACATTTGTTAGGTGTAAACTCACTGAATGCATTTACTTCCAGTGCTTAAAAAAAGAAGTTACAATGTAGACATATTTAAGTGTTCCGGAATATCGTTCACATCTCCTAATCTCATGCATACGCCCTAATCCAACTGCGGCTTTCACTGAGGCTCTGATCTGTAGCACATAACTTGGGGAGATGTCGGAGGCTGAAGGATGTCAAGCTCAGAAGACTCCCTTAAATTCAGAGGGAATAAAATGTCAAGCACAAAAAAATGTCAATGTGAGCTAAGAAAAATGTCTTAAACCTTACCAGTCTATCTGCCCACAGCCTTATGATTGGGAACATGTGCTTGTAATGAGGATGGTTCCATCTCGTGCATCTTGTTCTGATGCTTGGCAAACGTTTCAAAATGATCAATGTTAAATCTGTGAAAAAACCTACATTGAGAAATCCTGTATGAGTGGTTGGAGGTAGATCCTAAAATGTTACATGCTAATTTCACAATAGTTCCTCCAATGGATTTTGTCGCACTTCTGTATTATTCTTCTAAAATGTCTGACAACTTGGCAGTAAGTATAGAAAGAAATGTGCTGTGCACACATACAGACTAGCGGGTTGTGTATTTGTTAACACGTTCCTTGGGTATTCCAAGGGCACAAAAATTGGTAAAATGTCTAGACAGTGTGTACTGACTGAGACACGGAAGAGGGCGACATCGCTGCTAGGAACACTAACATTGGGAAGTCGGCTCTGGAATTGCAGGCACCTCTTTGGAGAATGGCGAATCCAAAAAGATGAAACTGTCACGCTATGGGGGTAAATACATTGGGGGGTAATTCATAAAGACACTTTTGCACCCAAAACCGCCTTCTGACACAAGTCTTTTAGAAAATTTTTCCCCTTTTCCAACAAAGGGGCTGGGGGCCTTCAGAAAAGGAAGGTTATTCCTGGAAAAGTTGGCATGGTCAGGTGGAAAATGGCCTGTGTTCTCCAAATATAGTGGCGCAAAAGAAGGAAAACCAGTGGCACATGAATGAATTGACTGCAAAGTCCATTGTAGTGTCTATAGATGCTCACTCCTGGCTTGAATTAATGTTCCTTGTAAGGACGCAGGTTTTAGGGATCTGTGCACATTCCTGGTTTCAGATATGAAGCGCACAATCTCCATGCATTCCAGTACACAGACAAACATGGGAAAAACATTTATAAAATATCTAAACATCCCCTATCAATCACTTCCCACCACTACCTGGGCCTCCGCTGGTGTCCACTTCCTTATGTCTCTTGACATTTGGGAAATTTATGACAATGTCCAGCCGTTCCTCAACAAGTGATTGGGGTATAAGGAGGGGTGAGTAATTGTGTAGCCATTTTTATCTAGTGGTAGCGGTTATTCAGCAGACATGGTAGCAAGTGCAGTACATGGCTGATTGGCTACAGTGGTTATTTGAATAAGCATGAGGCCAGTGAAGAACAGAGCTGCGGGCATAAACCTTGCATATGGCCCATGACAAAAATCTATATTAAATAGTATTTGGAGTTTGACTTTAGGATCAGATAACACAGAGTTTGGTTGTAGTCTGTTACCGTGGAGATGCATTAGAACATAAATGCTTTGGCTTCATTTTCCTGTTTTGATAAGGACAATGAAAACTTTGCTAAGCCTTATGAATAAACTTGTGATGGTAAGATTTGTTTTTGGTCCCCTGTGCTTGGCTCTTTAAAAAAAAAAAAAAAAAAATTATGTATAATTATTGGACACAGAAGTAACTTGAAATCCCTGTTTTACATAATTTTGAGCCATTTGGATTCCATGCATTATGTTACAATCCGGTTGTTTTGTATGGTAACAAGAGGGTACATTAAAATTCGCTAAGTAGAATCCTGCAACCAACCCCCCTCCCCCAACACCAGTTACGAAATTAATCAAAAATCGCAATAATAACATGAGGTCGTCAGCTCTCTAACGTGAAACATTGCTAGGGTTATTCAACATTCTATTGAGCTTAGACCAAGCCTACATCCTTAAACTAGTTTTTTTTGTAGCTTTATCACTCTGACATGGATTTCAAACTTTGTTCTTTACGTTGATATTACATTGTCATGCTTGAGTTGTCTATCTCATGTGCAGTTTTCATATATGTAGCTAGTCCTGTGTGTCATAAGATATCCATCCGAGTGGAAAGTGTATGGGCGCACTTTCTTTTACTGTTTTGAACATATGCATCTATATATATATCTATTTATGTAAAAAAAAAATATATATATATCTCTTTCTCTCCCTATCTGTCACTCACTTAATATCACTGCCTGTCTCTTTATATTTCACTCACTTACTCTCTCTGTCTGTCTCACTCACACTCTCTGGCTGTTCTCTGTCTCTCATTTACTCTCCCTGCCTGTCTCTGTCTTTCACTCGCTTACTGTTCCTGTCTGTGTCTCACACTCCTTGTCTGTCTCTCTGTCACTCACTCTCTCTGTCACTCACTCTCCCCGTGTCTTTGTGTCTCCATCCATCTTACCACACACATAAACTGTCTTATGCTTTCCTTTAGTAACCAATCAAAGTTTAGAGCTCATATTAATGACCTGTGGCAAAACGGCAGCCAATCACGGCTCAACTGCCACGGCAGCAGCAGACAATGGCTCCTGTATATGATGATTAATAAGTGGATTTTGGATAGTGCGTTGTGAAAATTTTTGTCTCAAAACCGAGCCTATGACGTTCCTTGAGTCACAGAAAGCTACTGTGCAAAATTTGGTGACTGTAAACGCAACGGTGCAGATTCCTTTAGCGGACATACATGCATATACACACACACACACACACACACACATATTTTTCTAATATACTCAATTAAAAAATTCTGATTAATTTGTAAAGAAACAGACTGTAAAGTGCCCTTTAGTTACAGTGTTACTTCTACGTTGGTCTGTCGACCTCTCCTATTTGTTACACAGCTGTTAGTGTTAACCTTTTCTGCCCACCTCCCGGTTGCAGTATGCTGTGAGCAGTACATTTAAAGATCAAGCTGAAAGTGAAGGGGTTAATCTTCACTGCTAGAGCAGTTTAACCAAACAAAGGGAGATTAGATGTGAGCTCATGCAGCCTCCAGAGATGCACGCTGTACAGGCTGGAATATGCATCTATGCGAAAAGTAGGTTGTCTCATTTTTTTTTTTTTGCAAACTAAGGGTATATTCACACAGCCGTATGCTGCCTGTCTGCACTGTGCGCTGGAGAGCAGTAGGAGGAGGTGACCCCTCCTCCATCCATAGAGAAAAGCGCTGCACGGCCTCACACACAGGAAAAGATAGAGCATGATATAACTTTCCCTGTGTACGGCACAACACATGTGTGGCCCCATACACTGGAGGTAGGCTGGAGGAGCATGGTGGTAAAAAAAATTAATAAATAAAACCGTCCCTCAATGCCGTGCACCGCCTGGCATACCCACCCATCCCCTGTCCCAAGCACTGTATCGGGTTCTTTCTTATGGTACTTCTAGATAGGGTGGGTTGTCTACAACAGGGACAAAAAAAACTCTGTATGCCTCATAGGTTTTACAGAGCCGTATTACATTCAGCCACAAGAGGTCTAGAAATAACACACCTAATAAATATGCCGAATGTCATTGTAAAACCCTGTAAACTACAACATCTGCTTAGTAGAATGTAATTATAAGCGATCTGTCACTCTACTATTGTCTTGACTCTTTAAAAATGATTTATTTCCTAATGCATACACGCTATCTGTGTATGAATAAATAATGCACAGAGAAGATCGCAGCATAAAAGGCGATATATTTTTGACAGATGGACTGAGTCTCATTGACTTGGAGTTAGACAATGCCCATTGCACCTGTGCCGCTGAAGCAAATCTCAATCCACACGGCACACAAATAACTCACGATTTCCAACTGGCTCAGACAATTGCCACCGTTGCGAGAAAGAATTGTTTGCTGTGTGGGTAGAAGATCAAGCGTTGAATACAGAGTTGCTTCTATTTGGTTTGGCGCAAACTTGCGTGACTGGGGAGCAATTCTGTCGAGTCACAATTAAGTCTTAAAAAACAAAATTGAATCTTTAAGCGGTTTGTTCTCCGGAGTGCTGACGTGTAGCCTAGAATACAAAGAAAAAAGCAAACATGGGGGGGAAAAAAACAACAAAAACAAAATTAATTAATAGAAGCAAATAGAGTCACTAAAAATAGACCTGTTTTTTAGGATTTATACTTTGAGTTGTATTTAGAAAAATGCTTCTCTTCTAATGTACAAGGCAAAAGATATAATCTTTCAATCTGAACTTTTAAAAGTAATGTCTAATATATCCTTTTTTTCATACTTATTCTCTTGACAGGTAAATTTATGAGGGCACCGAAAATGTGGCAGAAAGTGGTTGGGGGATGTTGGTGCTTCTGTAACCCGTTACTATCCAATTGTTTTTAATATAACTCCTGTTTATTGTAGTATGACCTATAGTAATGACATTTTAACTTTGAAAATCTGATAATTGCAGCCAATTAATGGTTGTGGCAGTGACCTCTGTGGTGGCCGGTGCAGCTAGAGAATAGATACCACAGTCACATGGCCTAGTAAAGGCTTCATCCCTGGAAGTTATGGTACAGAGGCCAGCTAAGCAAACAGGAATAGGTTGAGGTTCGGACAATATATTTTATATATATTTGGGCTATTGCTCACGGCCAAGTTTGGTCTCCCATTTTCAACTCTGTGAGAATTGAAGGAGTGTTGCATTTTGGAGGTAATGGGGGTGGTGATGGGCCCTCTTAAAAAAAAAAAAAAAAAAAAAATAAAAAAAAAATTATCATGATCTTCTAGCACAGCTGAATCAAGTTTTACTACTGGTTAGATTTATATTCAGAGTTTAATGACAAACTATAAAGTCAGGTCCATATTGTATAGTTTGAACTTAAAACTAACCCCAATGTTTCTTCATTTCTGCAAGGTAACCACCAGTTTCAAAGACTGCTCTGTATATCATCTTTTGATAGTCTGAAGTTCTTACCTCTGTCAATAAAGAAGGTGTAGGTTCCATAATTTTGCTGAAAGTTAACAATGCATGTAAAGTAGCAGAAACTGCATATTGGATTTTAACTTTTCTAAAGACCTTGATCAACTATGTGTGTTATCAGTTTCTGTAGGGTCCTTGGTGCCTAGACACCCTGGAACAACAAAGTATTGCTTTTGGACTCCACAATGCCGCTCATTTCCTGGGTACTTGGGTTCACATCTAACTAACATCTTTGTCTGAAACTCTAATACTCCACGATTAAACACAATTTTCGAATAAGTACAATATGTGAACATACATGCCATCTAGAAATATGAAGTAGTTGGTGGCATTGAGCTTCTCCCTACTTGGCCTTGTGAGATTCCTTGGAAGGGTATCTTGTCCCCATATAGACCTCCCATAGGATCTTTGAAGTGAAAGAAACTACAGTGACCACTCAGGAGTCCTGATGAGGGGTCTGAATAAGTTACATGAGGCGCTGCCTAGACAGGATTTTATTGTATTCTGCCTCTGAATGCCTACAGCAGACAAAGATCTAAAGAAATAGCAAAAAAGTTTTAATTGAAGTGACACTTTGGTTCACAATACAAATAATTTGTGTAATGGGCCACTTACACTAAACTTTAGCAGGGTAAGACCCTAATACGGTCACCCATAATATCCTTATCCTGTCATGTGACGTCACTGGTCCGGCTGGTTTCTGGCATTTGGGGGGTGCCGAGCAGTCATTAATGTCTGCACACCCCCTCTGTCATATCCACTGCCATATCAGTGGTTGGATGGACGAGTGTATGTATCCCAACCACTGAAATGATAGTGGTTACGACTGAGGTGACATGCAGATAGTAATGAATGCTCGGCCCCCTCCATCCACTGGAAGCAGACGGAAAGGAAATCTACCATCAAAATTAAGCGGTATAAACCAGGGACCCTTACTCATAGATCCAGGCACTGTGACTGTGGTAATCCTCTTATATCTGTTATCCATGACCTCCTTCCTTCTAAAATCAATTTTTAAAATTATGCTAATATGGCTGAGGAGCGTTGGAGGATGTTTCTTATTAAAATTTTGTAAAATAGGCCAACCCATTTTTAAACGCTACCATCTTTTTAGACTTTTCTATACCTGTTATTGTTTGGTAATCTAAGACCTTCCTCCTTTTCTACAGCAGGGGTGTTGTGTCTCAGACTGCCTGGACAGAGAATACTAAACCATATTCATACAGTCATCTGAGAAACCAGGAAGATTAATCTCTTGTGAAATTTTTATCACAACCAGAGTGTTCCTTTTATGCTTTATTAACGTAACCTGGAAATCCTTTAAAATAAACCTCTGTCTTGCCATTTCTGAAGTTAGTTAACATTGCCATGGTAAAGCAAGGCATCCCTAACGTGTGTCTGTTTGCACAGATAACACAGGTGTCTGCGGTGTAGCTGTGCAGTTACTTCAGAGTAGATAAGAACTAGCCCCAGGTTTTCAGCTCAAGAATTGTGAAACAAGATTTTTCTTAGAAGAGCATCTGGCACCTTGGCAGCACCGGCAGTTGCGTTGGCAACTTTGGACGAGCTCCCGGCTCTGTGCAGTTTGCAAGGACTGTCTGGTCTGCTTGGATACTGCTTCCACTTAACACCTTCACCCCCAAGATCCATTTTTGTAGTCAAGTTCTCACTTGATGAGATTAGTGTGGGCATCATGTCATGTGCAGGCATGTCAAATTTGACAAGCAGCAAGTATGGCACAGACTTCAGTGACTACCAGATCGTTCTCTATTTCAGCTACTACAAGATCTTTCTGTGTCCGTGCCATCGCTGCCCACTAAACTACTGCTGGACTAATTGCAAAAGTTCCTTGTTTAACTTCCTAATCCTGATTTTTTTCTTTTCAAGTTTTGTTTTGCATCTTAATAGACCATAATTTTCATGTGTCAACTAATTTCTTAATGCATCAATATCATTGGCACAAAGCACCAAACTAATCGCCTTTGGCAACCTGTCAGGGTGATATGGGACACTAAACTGGCCACAGGTCATTATGGATTGTGAATATTGCTCAGTACAGAGCTCTTGGTGTCTGTGTGAGCAGTAGTTGAAGATAGTCGTTCCGGCGCATGCGCAAGGAAGCTGGGGTGTACTACATTGCTTCATTGAATCGCCACGCCAGCTCAAAGAGCCAATAGAGGAGTCCGACACACCTTATCGTACTCATCTCTTGGTAAGTTTAAAGGTTTTTATAAAGGCCATGTACTAAAATATAACAGGGTGATTTGGGACACTAAACCACAGGTCCACAAGTAACTGTAGTTGGTTTATTGTCCCCAATTGACCTAAACGGTTGTTGCCTGAAACAATTATTAGCCTTGGAGCCGACAGAAGATGACTTCCATTAGAATCATATGGACCTTTTTTTCCACTTTCACTTCTCCTGGACTCAATTTTAGTATTGTACAGTAATTTGTAACTGTGTAAACCTTAAAGGGAAATCTGCAGTGTAACTATATCTTTGTGTGTGTTTTAAGTATATGAGTAAAATGTATGTATGTCCCAGGATTGTAGATGGATTCAGTGCATTTGGTGCATTGCTGTCCAGCTACAATATTAAAATGTAAGTGCATTTTCACAGTCCTGCTGCTACTAACAAATTACATAGTGGTATGGTTACATACCTAGCACTATGGCACCATATCCTACACTGCAGCTTTGTATGGTAAATGTTTCCATACCTTTTTTTAAAACTAATATATAGCGATTTCTGGAACGATCTTATTATATTGTTTGAGTATTACATCCAGATCATAGTTAGTCTAATTCAACTTCACAGCTGGACAGCTATATAAACAGTAGGATAGATGATATGGGTGTTTCATTGGTGCGACTCTGAACACTGTCACCCCATTGATGAGAATTGTATAAAAAACTGCACTAATTTATCAGGATGAAACATCACCCTATTGTATTATTGGAACCTATAGAGAAACATACCGGGGCTTATTTACTAAGGGTCCGTGTCCACACTTTCGTCGGGTTATCCGATGTTTTCGGGCTTTGCACGGCTGTGACGTTTTAAAAGCGATCAGATTTCTGCCGCAGCTGCTCTAGCTTTCATGCGGCAGGAATCGCGGGGGAGGGGGCAGGCCATTGGACAATCAAAGTGATGCGGACTGAGGGCGGGATTTAACTTTTAAAGCTAGATCAAGCAGTAGCGCAGTAGGCATCAACCATAGTAACTATTGTGTATTGGATCTGAACAGGCATAGATAAAGTGGATTTCTACTCAATGGGCCAAATTTGATACTGATTACCTATCCTTAGGATCAAGGGTACAACAGCTATGAGGCGAGTTGAGCCTCTTGCTTCAGACAGCACCACCTGTAGCAAGATGGACAGTTATCTACTACAAAGCTGGACTTTCCAGTTAAAAATAATGTCTCTTCACACCTAATGTGATATACTGCAGAGAGAACCCGCTAATTCTAAAAAACTTTTGAATGGGATGAAGAGGGTGCCTTACAATAGCTTGCCTCAGGCAGCAGAGAGTTTGGGTTTACCCTGGCTTAAGATAGATCTTAGTAACAGCTGAGTGGGTTCTGATACCGCAACCCTGTACAGCAGACCTGTGGGATGACTGCAGTACTCCTTCTATTCTGATGAATGAGCAGAGCTGCTTCCAACTTTATCCACTGTGTTTCCCTTTTTCTTTATGGGTTTTTTTTATCTGAGTGTTGCAGCTTTTTGTCATTAGTGCCCTATTCCAGCAGCATCATTTTAATAATATTAAAGAGTAACTGTAAAAACTGTAAAGTCCCCCCACACACACACACACACACAAATCAATACCTTTTGGGATGTAAAACAACCTTGCCTATTATCTTTGTTACCTATATCCAGTAGTTTGCTATACCCCTCAGATTAGCTCATTGCTGCAGTAGCTGCTTCCACTGCTTGTGCTGATAAGCCCATACATATCCTGTACAGTGGATTACAACATCCCCCCTGCTCCCTATCAGTCCCTCCAGCCCAGTCTGTGATTTTACACAACTTTCTCTGTCACTCTCTACACCTCATTCTTCAACCCTTCCCTCACCTTGTCATCGTCACTTTGTGTTCTGTGCAGATAAGCTACTAACCCTAAGTGCTCACACAGCATAGGCTATAAACTTCATGTAATTGGTTTGCTTATGATTTCTACCACTTATTACATGTTCCCTGCTCCTTTATGTGATGGAAGCTGCCAGGCTGGTCACCATATATACCCTGTATCTGCACTCTGCAGTGTTTGGTGGATTTACTTTTGGGAAACTAAATGGACTTAATGCTAAAGTACTTTGAAAGAGACCAGAAGGCACCATGGGATCTGTGGGCAAGCTAACTGGCCTCAGCTTGAGGGCATAGACTGACAGACATTGGTCTCTGCCCACTTCACCTGTGGTAAGAAAGATTTTTGGCAAACACTTTCAGAACAGAAAATGCCAGAACTTTGGAAGGAAAAGGATGAGCAGCACAAAGTAGGGATCGTTCTGTTTGTTTTTAAAGGGGAATTACAAATAATTATTTGGTTACGCTTTTAGCATTAAATAGTTCTGGCCCTTATGCGATTGTGTTCCCATGGTAAATAGGATTTTTGTAACAGATTACTAAAGATGAGGTCTACTGAAAGATTTAAGCACTGCAGGGAATGTTTTCCTACAGAGAAACCTCTTTGTGGAGAACGCCATCACACTGTGTGAGGTTACACATAAACTGCTTGTTCAGTCCACAAACAGCAGTCCTGGCTTTGCATTTCCAGCGGCAGGAAAGTCTAATGCTCCGGTGTGCTGCTGCGTGTTGTAACATGGGAAGCACGTACAGAGGACTGTCATTCAGATCACGTCTGAAGATTCCTGCAATGATTTACTGTCACTTTTTGTCAAACATTTAAATAAGTGCAATCATTTGATTAAGTTAAATAAATATGTCCAAAAATATGTTCTGTGTTTTTTTTTGTCAGGCGACAAGGCGAGTTTAACCCTTTCCTTTCAGAAAGTTGAACATTTTAATGTCATCCCCCAGTCACTTTATTTCAAGATCTGTGTAATGTCATTATATTCAGAATATTTTTTCATCTTTCTTGGGAAATCCCTACTGGTTACCCTACTGGTTAAGATGATTACTGGGAGTTCTGATATTGGGACCCCCAGCCGTCAACGAATAAACATCCCTCTTACACGTGCAGCGTTAGTTAATTTTATAGCCTCTTCTCTCCCAGAGCACAATGATCAGGCACTTGGATTTAGCTTGCCCATTTCTCATTTCTTCTATCTAAAAAGTTGAGTTTGAGTCAGGTCACATTAGATTGGGTCACATTACACCTTTTGGACATATTTGGCTTACATGCTCTGGACATACATACTAGGGAGAGATTTATCACTGCTTCTACAGCAGTTTTCTGTTTACTGCATAAGAATTTGAAATTAAAATTGTGACTACGCTTAGAGGGGAGTGGTGGGACGTGGATGGAGCAGATGAGGGGTGTTCGCTACACCAAATAGGATCTGGCGTAGTTTTACCTAGAGCACCTGCGTATGATACATCTCCCCCACAATGTTTCCATAAACTTCTACATAGAGATGCTGTTGTAAGGATAAGTCAGCATTCCTTGTGATTAGTAATGAGCGGACCTGTTAAAATTCGGGTTTGGCCAAACCCAAATTTTAAGTACGTTTGTGCCCAGGAACCAAAACCAAACTTCCTCCAGCAATACAAGAAGCCCTAGGGTATTAACTGTTTAAATGCTACTGGACATCGGAAAAAGTTGCTCCCTGCACTGCTGGAACGCCAGTGGTGGCACATGCAGCAATTTAAATGCTGCGAATGACTTTGTAAGCAGCATTTGAAGGGTTATCGCCTGTGGTTGTGGGTGGTTCTTGTCTGTTTTTTAATTTAATGGGGCTCATTTACTAATGGTCCGCGGTCAGCACTATCGGCAGAATACCCGACCATTTCCGTTTTTGGCGCACACGATCGGATTTTGGCTCATCGGCACTGTCTTTCACGCTACACAAATCGGGGGGGGGGGGGGGTAGCGTCGGACGATTCGACGGATTCGGACAACGCACGGGATCTAACAAAGCAGTTTGTGTCGCAAGACATGCACTTACATGCTCCGGGAAGAAGTAGGTGAACTCTGGTGGACCTGATCGGGGGAAGTAACACGTGCAGGAACTCGGGCGCACGATCTTTATGAATCGCGGCAGATGTGGATTCCGGCGGACAACGCACCTCTGGGACCGCGCAGGGACCAAGTAAGTAAACGTGCCCCAAAGTGTTTGGAAAGTGTTTGGAAAGTGTTCCACATAGGACATCAATCATTACACTGTGGTCAGTTATATTAGTCAGTTGTTTGGGTGATCTATAGATTTTCTTAAGTTGAAAAGTGGACATTGTGAAAAAATATTCTATTAAAGCAAATGAACACTTTTGTAAAAAAGCTCCTAATCTCTCTCTTTACCATACTCTACCAAGTAACATAGGTTCTTAATAGTTAAAGAGTTTACACTTCTAGTGGCTTCTTATTTCCCTTGTGGACAAAATGCCTCTCTGGTCTGCTGACATTCGTCTTATGTGTGTGGCTACATCATAAACTATTCTTCAGGTCTTAAAGGGGTATTCCCACTGAGACAAGTTTCTTAAATATACTCAGGATAGCAAAATAACACATTCTCTAATTTACATTAAAAATACAGCATTTCACAGATATAAGTCCAACCTGTCTCTATCAGTCCTGGTGTACACAATTTCAGTTGCCCCTAGACACGACCCTGTAACTTCTGATTTAGGGCCGGGGAAGCCATCTTGGTTTTCTGTCTGAGGGCTGTGGAGCTGAGATTTTTGTCTCTCTCTGTTCTCTGCCTCTAGCCCCTCCCCTTGCATCTCTCACTGATACAGACACTGAGTGAGGAGTGTAAAGCTACAGACAGATAAGTTTTTTTATCTAGGGAGGGGGAGGAAGGCACAGAAGATCGTGCAATGTGTTGTGGAATAGCAGAGATTTAGGAGAGCTAACTGTGTCATTGTGTGACATCTCATGGATCTCATCATCTCTAATCGGTCTCATCTCTCTTTCTATGTTGACAGATACTAGAACAATGTTCAGAATGTAAATGAAAGTGTATATAAACCTTGTACCTTGATAATCTAACCAAGCTTTTACCTCACAGAACTAGATGGATCATAATGTGCCTGCTTAGAGAGGCCCCGCCCACACCCTGGAATTTTTCAGTGACCAGCCTAGGGAGTGATAGGAGCTAAAACTGCAATAAAACTGATTAAACTTGTAAATTAAAGGGTTAAAAATTATCTTTATTGGATTAACATAAGTACGGGATTGACAGGATTTGACAGGAAAACCCCTTTAAGGAACAGATACTTCAGCCAAATCCATTGATTTTGAGTGACTGGCCAACTACCTTGTTTGTATAATGGCCTCCTGATTCTTATCTCACAGGTGATGTAGTGGGAAAGTATTGGACTTGTTGAATATCAACCACCAACCATTAGTTATTCATTTTTTTGGCAGGGAAGGTGGGAAGTTGGTTATCGGTTGATCTACAGAGAAATCTAATTTTTAAATGATTTGCACTGTATTATTGTTTTGTAACTGCACAAATACTAACTAGAGTACTGCCTTGCATACACCACTTTTAAGGTTTTCAAGGTTTTATATAGTTCTCTACAAGCATGTGCTTCATTTAGACAGCTCAGGTGGACCTGCCATGATTGTTCTTTAGCTGTTCTCCGTGGCCCTTCAGTTATAAGAGCATTTCATATCTGTTTTAAGAGATTCGACTGGAGTTCTATAGTTTTCATTGTGATAACACAGAATCGGTGACATTAAGTGATTGAAGGCAGCTTACCTTATATACTCGAGTATAAGCTGGTCCAAGTTTAAGCCGAGGTACCTAATTTTATCAAAAAACTGGGAAAAACTATTGACTCAAGCATAAGCCGAGGGTAGTAAATGCAATAGTCACAGCATCCCCAGTATAACGCTCGCCAGCCCCCTGTGGTGTATAGCCTGGCAGCCCCCTGTAGTGTATAGCCTGGCAGCCCCCTGTGGTGTATAGCCTGGCAGCCCCCTGTGGTGTATAGCCTGGCAGCCCCCTGTGGTGTATAGCCTGGCAGCCCCCTGTGGTGTATAGCCTGGCAGCCCCCTGTGGTGTATAGCCTGGCAGCCCCCTGTGGTGTATAGCCTGGCAGCCCCCTGTAGCATATACCCGAGTATAAGTCGATCGTGAATTTTCAGCTCAAAAAACGTATATATGGTACTTTGCCTCCCTACTCAAAGAATAACACATACAATGGGTACAGGAAGTATTCAGATCATTCATGTGCAGCCTGCCTCCATCTTTACAGAAAAATTACTTAATAAATAATAATGTAGATATTTTTGCTAATTTATTAAACAAGAAAAACTAAAATATCACATGTTCATAAGTATTCGGCCCCTTTGCTCAGTATTGAGTAGCAGCAGCTTTGGAGCTGGTGCAGCCAGGAGTCTTCTTGGGAAGACGCAACACATTTTTCATACCTGGATTTGGGGATTCTCTGCCTCTTCCTTGCAGATCCTCTCCAGTTCCCTCAGGTTTAAACACCAAAAAATTCAATCTTGGTCTCATCAGACGAAATAATCTTTTTTTGCATAGTCTTTGAGTCCTCAATGCATTTTTTCCCCAAACTGTATGTGGGATTTCAAATGTCTTGCACGGAGGACAGGCTTTTGTCAGCACATTCTGCCATAAAGCCCCAACTGGTGGAGGCTGAAGTGATAGTTGACTTTGTGGAACATTCTCCCCTCTCCTTACCGCATCTCTGGAGCTCAGCCACAATGATCTTGGGGTTCTTCTTTACCTCTGTCACCAAGGTTCTTCTCCCTCGATTGGTTAATTTGGTTGAACGACCAAGGAAGATTTGCAGTCATCCCAAACTACTTCCATTTAAGCATTTTGGAGGCCATTGCGATCTTAGGTCCTTTGAGTGCTGCAGAAATCCTTTTATAACCCTGGCCTGATCTGTGATTTATGACAATTCCGTCTCTAAGCTCCTTGAACCTTCTTAGAACTCATGATTCTCATGTGCTCTGACATGCACTGTGAGCTGTGAGGTCCTTATATAGACAGTAGGGTACCTCTCCTAATCAAAGCCAATCAGTTTAATTAAACACAACTGGACTCCAATGAAGGAGTAGAACCATCTCAAGGAGGATCAGAAGGAAATGGACAGCTGAGCGTTAAATATGAATAAATTAGCAAAAATATCTACATTTCTGTTTTTTATGTCAAGATGGGGTGTCCATTAATGAGCAAAAAAAGAACTTTTTTGATCTAACCAATTCGCTTCAATAAAGCAGAGTGGAAAATTTAAAGGCGTCTTAATACTTTCCATACCCACTGTATGTAAGAGAGCATGCCCACACCACTCTCAATGGGATATTGTTTGACTGATTGGACTCTTTAATGCAAAACTTAGGAATTGCTGTTCTCTGCACAGAACAACTTCGGTATAAAACATCACAAAATTTCTAAATATTTGTTAAATATGCAAATAAATACAGAATGTTTTACTGTAACTAAAACCTTCTCTCCAGATCTCCTCCTAATAAATGTTGAGGGTACAATGGCTCCTCTTTGTAGAGTACACAAGTGATATGGTAAGTGATGCACATTATAAATCTGCTCTCTGTATATGACCGTGTTCTGTTGAATGTGGGTTAGAGCTGGTAATTAGTTTAATAAGAGAATGGGGATTCCATCTTAAATTTAGTCTGTTTGACAGCTTCACTGCCTTTTTTCTGAATTACTTCACTACAAATTTTCTCTCCATTCCAGGACTTCCTTTATTAGACAGTCTACAGCAAGTATTGAGCAGCTGCTGGTATTTCTGTATTGCACTCTTGGGATATCTCTTGCCAGTCAATTGCCTTAGTAAGATCATTGCAGATTAGACTCTGTATACTGGAAATTTCTGTAGAACTGTTGGAATTTGTCTTTTAGACGCAAACAAGTGTTATATACCGACTATAGGAGAAGAATGAATAATTTAAAATTCTTTGTTGCATTTATTTTTGTTTTATTGGTGGACCTGTTTTTTTATTGGGTTATGGGAGGAACACTAGTCAAAGTGGCCATCGAAAAATCCTATGTAAAATTCCAAAACATCTATTACTTGATGGTTGAATCTCCCTCTGTTTCAGCAGCACAGTCCGTCAGTCTTTATTATAAACATGATATAATCAGTTAATTATGCAAAACGAGTAAAGCGAGAGTGAGTGACTCTGAAATCAGTAATTACTACAGTAAATAGTGCGTCTTTTGTTTGCATTTATTCCATTCTGTATTAACCTCTGGGGCCCTGAAAGCTCCTCTAAAAAGTTAATCTACTAAACTACAACTATCTCACATCAAGAGGTGTACTTCAAACGTAGTAGGGCACATTCACTTACCTATTCGAAGGAGTTCACGGATGATTGACCGACGATTCACTAAGATTGTGCGGAGTTCACCTTCTTCTTCCCGGTGTATGTAAGTACATTGGATTGCGAGACAATTTGAATGTTAAATCCTGCGCTCAGTCGGATCGTCCGACGGCACGCCGCCCAATTTGTGTCGCATGCTGGGGGTCCCATTCTCATTATAGTTGGTGGTCCTAGCAGTTGCAGACCCCGAAAAATGTGCAAAATCCGATGAAAGTGCAGTGCGCGACTTTTTAGTAAATTAGTCTAAATAGGTTTTACCAACTTTGCAAGTGATTCCCTACCCACAGGGAGGTTATGGGTCTCTGAGTCTCTGATCCCCATTGACCTGTTACTAATAGGCTATAAGTTGAAAAAAAATAGAAGAATACACTTCTAAAGGGACTCTACCAATCTATGGGAAATGGGATAACAAGCCAATTTTAAACACTCCCATACTATTGAATGGATCAGCAGACTACGTGCTTGTCCTGACCCGATATCCATTAGTGAGAATAGGGGCTCCATTCTCCGTATTGCTGGGCGTCCCATTCTCATTATATGACCGCTTATTGTGTGTGTCTAATATACATATTATTGGTTTTCCTTGGTAACCAATCTGATTTGGTATTTGTGTATATCTCAAAACCGTATGTTTTTGTGATACAGACTATAATTTTTATAATGGAGTATATTGTGGAAGCATTGGTGTTTGTGTCCGAGTCACTATATATACAGCAGGATGCAGCCCAAGGGAGTATTTAACCAGAGACATTGTAGGGGACTATACGTCTCCAAACAATAGTGATTATTGAAGGGGTGTATAGTTACACTCTCCTCTTATGTCATCAGCGTTTAGTATCAACCTGATGCTCTGAACTGCTCAGGGAGTATTTACTCGAGCAGTACACTCCCAGGGCTAACCCTACGGTATCAGGACGCAGGATAGCCTTTGTATCGTGCACTGGCTATATTGTTGACTTTAGCTGTCAACTTTAGATAGATAGTGTAGATGTCACAACGCAGAGAGTTTAACAGACTCCTATCAACTGTTAGTATTCTAACTCAAATAACATTATTTGAGTGATAGCCCCTTTTGGATGCATTATACTTAACCTGTCAAGTATAGATCCTTTTCCCTCTTTTGGAATATTAAATAGCAAAAATAGTACAAACCCTTTAAAAGTGTATTGTTGAAATTTTAGGCCATCAATTGCAGATTGTGAGGCACAGAGGCACTCTGATCAGCTGTTTTATGAGACCATATTGCTCAGACAAGTGACTACCGAGCACAGTGCCGTTTATTGTACAGTGGCTAGTTTTGTTAATGCACCTCAACTGTATCGTTTTGAATGGTAAACAGGTCATGTTGGTACTTTAAAAACAATGGATGGACAAAAATGAGAAAAGATTTTCAAGATATAAGCATTTTATTTTTCAGAAGACTGAAGAGTTTGTAGCTTTACCATTTTGACTACAAATATAGATTTTCCTCATAGCAGATATCTAGATTTGTATCTAGAATTTCACAATGTAAAATATGCTTTGTTTATAGGACTACAATTTCAGACCAGACACCACATGGATTTGTATTGTGTAGTCTGGAGTGGTGACATATATATTGGCAGAATTCTTCTTTAATACTGGTGTTTTTTGGTTTTTAAACCGTGAGAAATCTTTTTATTTTATTCAACATTTCAACAAAATGTGTTCAAGACCTTTGTTAGATAACCTTGTCATAGTTGTTTCCGTAACGGCAACCTTGTGACCTGAGCTCATTTATAAGGCTAGTCATTTTAAAGTCCCCTTTTATTATAGATGATTAGGGTTAAAGGCTAATCTGTGTCTAGTTGGCTGTGGAGTGCAAAGTCTTTAATGGAGCAGACTAAAAGTCATTCCTGACCTCCAGTTGATAGTAGTTTTATTTTGTATATAGAAGTGTAGATTAGAAAATAGGTAAAATTAAAAAAACACAACTAAATGTACACAGTGACTCACGGACCAGGATTGTCGATTTAAGCCCCTCTTAAGCCACCTCTAGTGAGCATAATAGGGTTGGACATGGTGTGATCTTACGGTCTACTTCAGCAGAGATGCTGCTCTCTCTAGCTCCCTATGTGATGCTGTGCTCAGGAATCTGTACATAAAGATAGTGTCATATCAGTGCAGATAAGAGGCTGTACTGCCGAGAGTATCTAATGTCTTCGCGAGAACTTTGCTTCTTCAACATCCCCCACCGGGACCTAGCTCTTTTGCGGCTTGGGGGAAGCCGGAGCCCTAGGTACTTGAGAGGCTGGCTGAGCATGGCTTAGCATTTGTCTTACCCTTGCATTGGCAGGGGTGTTGCACTTCTTGTACTCCTTTAGTGTCATGTAGGACCACCTCTATTTGGAAGTGACATTAGAGAGAAAATAAGACATGGATTTCTTTTTGGTAACGTTGTTTTGCCATGTGTACCAGTTGTGTCCCCCATAGCTGCTCATTGTCGGATCATCCCAATCCACGTAGAAATTATAAAAATAATTGTATTTTAACGTAAAATGTAATAACATAGAAGTTTATATAATACTTCAGCATTGTGGCTTTTTGGTTATATATGTTAATTTTTGTATTTCCTAATCAGCCTGTACTGGTCTCATCTGAACTGGTCTCTTTATATGCAGATTTTTGCCTTGAGATAAATGTGAAAGGCGCCTTTAGAATGAATAATTACAAGGAACAATTTCATTACTTTCTTTGTGACCTTTACATTTTTTATACAGTCGTTTTTTTTTTTACAGACCTGAATGATCACCTTCTAATACATAGACAGTAGAAGTATCAAAGTATGCTGTTCTTTGGCTATATTAAAGGGAACCTGTCACCTCACTAACCCCCCCCCCCCCCCCCCGCCCCAACCTTAAAAACAGAACCCTCGTTTGTAATATGTGTTTTTAGCATATCCCTGCAGCATGAATAAAAGATAATTAATTTTTTTGTAGGATGCAGTCAGGTGACCCCCTCCACCTCTGGCAGTCTGGTGACACTTCCACCTCTGGCAGTCTGGTGACACTTCCATCTCTGGCAGTCAGGTGACCACTTCCGTCTCTGGCAGTCAGGTGCCCCCCCCCTCCCCCTAAATTGAGTGCTTTTGCTCAAAAAACAATTATAACATTCTGGACCTTGGGAAAGCTGAGTGCCCTGGCTCCTGTGCATAAACACATTACACGGGAACTGCCTGAACTGTCCAGACAGGACTTATCAACCTGAGCTGGATGACTCATACACAGCAGCTGGGGGACGGTGCAGTGATTGATTACTTCTGCCTGTCATGGACAATAAAATGAATACAGCGTTCTCTGGAGCAGTACCTAATTAGGGTACCTAAGAGGATACTTGTCGGGGTAGCCACACAAGCGACATTATCATTTTAGAATGTTTTTTTTTTTTTTTAGCAAAATCACTCAGTTCAGTGAGTAAACAAGATATGTTTCTGCATCAGTGTAGCTACAGCGTCTATCTCGGAGAAGCTCCACTTCCTTGGTCCCCGTGCTGTAGGAAACTACTTGATTGTGAATATCAATTTGCATCTTACTTCAAAGTTGATTTTCATGTTGATGCCATCACACTGGACTATGGAAAAACCCCCAAAAACTAGAAGGTGTTCTACTGTTAGACAATATACTGGTAGTGGTTATATAGGCCACTTGCTGATGTCAGGTTCCCTTTAAGTGGAAGTCACCTTTCTACTGGTTGATGTGCAGTCATTGTGCAGATGCGTTTCTGTCGCTCTGAATAGAGTTTGCAGGGGAAATCATAGTATTGGCAGGTGTCTTCTGACTTCAGCCAAACACACACAAAAAGTATGGAAAGACATTTAAGATTCTTCTTTAATATATTAGGTGATCTCTATGTAGCCATGAGAAGTGTCAAAAAGGGTGAGGGGTATTCTAGAAATTGTGGCAGCCAAAGAACCAGAGTTGAAGACTGTCTTGGAATAAATTTTGATCCTGCAACCAGAATAAACTGAGCGCAATGAAAGGAAATACATTGAATCCATCTGACTTTGCGTCAAGTAATTTTTCCATCTAAAGTTTTCCCACAATCAACACAACATCTTCAGATGTTCTGCCTTTAGAAGTGACAAATCTACTGTATATCAGCCATGTATAATGTGACTTGCTATCTATATGAGAGCCTTATCTAGGCGTAATGTGGATGATGAAGGATCATTATTGTGCAGACCACTCTTCAACATATGCAAATGGTATGGAGGAAGATAAAATACAAGGATGTATATTCAAAGCAAATAATTCTTCTGAAAGGAAATCTAGCATCTTAATCAATCATGATAAACCAGGGGCACTTAATCCGAGATCCAGGCACTGTGATTATGGTAATCTTATTATAATTGTTATCCATGGTCCTTCCTTCTAAAATCAATGTTTAAAATTATACTAATGAGCCTGATGGTCTCTGGAGAGCATTACCAGAGATCCCTCATGCTGAAGCTTCAGAGGCTGTTACACTGTCTCCCCCCCTCCTCAAAGTAAAAGTGCAGGAAAGGCTCTGAGGAAGCAGGGGGGGAGGATGAGACATTGTAACAGCCAGATCACAAAGGGGCTAGTAGCCCCTCAGGCTCATTATAATTTTAAAAGTTGATTTTAAACCCTTCCTGACGCGTGCAGTAAAAGTATGGAGCACGTCAGGTGCGGGTACATGGAGAGGGCAACCATGTACAGTGGCAGTTTTTTGCCATTTTAAAAAATATAAAAAATTCAATAAAAAGTGATCAAAAGATCGTACAGTCCTAAAAATGGTAGCATTAAAAACATCATCAAAAGTCACAAAAAATGACACCACCCACAACTCAGTACACAGAAGTATGAAAACATTATTAGCACCAGAAGATGGCAAAATCCCCCAAAAAAATTTGTAAAGGAAGGTTTCATTTTTGTAAATGTGTGAAAACATTCTAAAACCCATACAAATTTGCTATCCCCATGACCGTACCGACCCAAAGAATAAAGTAGACATGTCATTTGGGGCGCACAGTGAAAGCTGTAAAATACAAGCCCACAAGAAAACGGCGCATGTATTTTTTCACCATTTTCACTGCATTTGGAATTTTTTTTTCGCTTCCCAGTACACGGCATGGAATATTACATACTATCACTATGAAGTGCAATTTGTTACGCAGAAAACAAGCCTGCACAGAGACCTTTATGTGTAAAATTAAAAAAGTTATAGATTTTTGAAGGTGGGGAGTGAAAACTGGAAATGAAAAAACAAAAAAGGGCAGGTCATTAAAGGGTTAAAAGGAATGAGGCCTTTGATAAGAAAATTACCTCTGTCACGGTCCCTGGATCTATGAGTAAGTGTCCCTGGTTTATCACGCTGGATTTTGATGGTAGATTTCCTTCAAGAAGATCAAGATATTGAAGGCAAAGATAATGGCCATGCTTGAAAATATGGCGACCGAGACTCCAGTCGGGAAACTTTTTTTGCAATAATTCACAATTCTGCAACCCAAATCGGCACAGGGAAACTGAGGGAAATATGTTAATTCCGTTTAGCATCCCAGTGTGATGTGCTTTCCATCTGATATGTACTAAGGCTTAATCAACTCCTTCAGCTATTGCGTCCAAGGGAGACATAACTTCAGTGTCAGCCATAGTATAACATCATTTACCATCTACATGTTCAATGCCAACAACCACAACGTTACAGAAACATCCTTGGGGTGACCACTTGTCGTTTTGAGTTTTCCTCTCTTAATTCTGTACATCAGTGTTATGCTTCCATTGTTCTTCTGAGCTTGTTGTTCAATAAGTTCTCATTGTTTGCAGTTATTCTATTATGTATTGTTTTATATAATGTGGCAGAGTATTTGACTTTGTATTTGACTTTGTATCTAGGACTTGTCTTCACATATTACTATTTGGTATATAGATTCAGCAATAGCTTAAAGGAAACCTACCACTTCAAAATGGTCCTTTTGACCTAAACATACCTTTACCTTGGGGTATGTAAGCTGATGCTGGAGGTCGTCTTGTGAAAGCAGATAAATCCTCAGTTTCGCCCAAAAAAATCTATTTTTACACTAATCAAATTACCCCATTGGGCGCACCTGTGCCCCTGACACTGGACCGTCGGCGCTTGGTCACGATCGTAAGAATACACCTGCCTTGCGTGTGTGAAACTACTCACCCCACCCTCGCTCCCGAGAGCTGGTGACGTCACCGAGCTCTCAGAAAGCACTGGCGCATGCGCACTGTATCTTAATTTCGCACGGCCGCAATACAAAGTGGATGGTCGTAAAAATAGATTTTTTTTGGCGAAACTGCGGATTTATCTGCCTTAAAAAGACCACCTCCAGCATCAGCTTACATACCCCAAGATAAAGGTATGTTTTTCAAAAAGACCATTTTGAAGTCATAGGTTTCCTTTAAGCGAGATATTAGAGATATGGTTTGTGTAATCTATAAAAGATCTATCTAGTATCATATGTATTCTGGTGACCAGGTGACATCTACATAGTGATAAATGGGTTAGTAAACCAATTGTGGCTTAAAACTTGGCCTCCCATACAATCTCTTCCGTTTTAAATAAGCAAGTGAAGCCTAGAATAATAGCAAGTAAAGAATAAAACTAATAGGGGGAAATTTATCAGAAGTGCCTGAGAGCAGAACTGTTCTAGTTGTTCATGGCAACCAATCAGAGATCAGCTTTTATTTTCATAGCTGTTTATAGAATGAAAGCTGAGCTCTAATTGGCTGTCTAGGACAGTACTGCTGTGAGAGACTTAAATACTACATAAATGATAATTAGTACACACAAAACTCACAACAGAGCGAAAGTAAATTAGAATTACCCTTGAAGCATTAGCTGGGTAACATAGCCCCTTGAGTCAAAACTGCAACTAAATCCTTTTTTTTTTTAAATTTCTCAACTAAATCTTTTAAGGTAAGTGTCTGGTGCTGTTTGGCGTGCGCTTCCCCTTCTCTTAGAGTGCGTGCACTGGCTTTCTGAAACCGCTGATTGGCGCTGGCCATCCCAGCCTTTTATCAGTTGCCAACCTTACCAGATCTTTGTGCTCTCATGCCTTTGAAAAGGCCGTGTATTTTAGACGGATTTCCTGTTGTGATCCCGGTTCTGTTCCTGACTTTGCTCCTCCGCTGCCTGCCCTGGCCATCTGCTCTACCAAGATCACCATTAGAAATGTGGAGATGTTGGTCATGTTTACCATAGTTGTTTCTTTCCCGCCACCTGAAGGAGGACGGTTCCGATGAAGGAGGTGTGAATAATTAAACATCGGAAGCCATCGCCCTTCCGAAGATGCCATAGGGGTAGCACCGGAGGGCTCATTTACATATGTAAGTTAATAGTTTTTTTTAGCAAAACTAAAGTTTGCCGAGCCTAACTAAAGTATGTGCCGGCATCAGTATTAAATAGCCTACCGGGTGGTCTGCTCGTATGATTTCATCATGCGAGCAGTGGTAGGTTTCCTTTAATACGGAGCAAAGGGTCTAAATACGTATGGCCATGTAATATTTCACTTTTCCTTGTTTAATAAATTAGCAAAAATATCTACATTTCTGGTATTTTTTGTCAAGATGGGGTGCAGAGTGTACATTAATGAGCAAAAAAAGAACTTTTTTGATCTTACCAAATGGCTGCAATGAAACAAAGAGTGAAAAATTTAAAGGGGTCTGAATACTTTCTGTACCAACTGTATTAGATCACATTTAATTATATTTCAGTTCCATGGTTTTTTCTCCTGAATGTTTAAATATTTGTCTGGAGGGATGATTAGTGTGGGTGTACATTACATACCGAGCTCTCTGTGGCTTATAGAAGGCATGTCTCAGCTTGTTACATGTCTGCTGGAAATCTGACTTATGTAAAAGCAACTAAAATGTACATCAAAGAGCTTATAATGAGTTCACCTTGAAGGAGATGTCTTCTAAAACATGGGTAGCATAGGCTAATTTTAAAGGAAACCTACGATTTCAAAATGGTTATTTTGACCTAAAGATACCTTTACCTTGGGGTATGTAAGCTAATGCCGGAGGTGGTCTTGTTAAGGCAGATAAATCCGCAATTTCTCCAAAAAATCTATTTTTCACTAATCAAATGACCCCATTCGTCGCAACAGGACGCTTGGTCACGATCATAAGAATGCACGCGCCTTGCGTGTGTAAAACTGTTCCCCCTACCCTCCCTCCCTTGCTCCTGAGAGCCGGTGATGTCACCGAGCTCTCGGAAAGCACTGGCGCATGCGCACTGTATCTTAATTTCGTACGGCCGCAATACAAAGCGGACAGCTGTGTGTAATGAAGATACAGTGCCCGAGAGCTCGGTGACGTTACCGGCTCTCGGTAGCAAGGGAGGGAGGGTGGGGGGAACAGTTTCAAACATGCAAGGTGCGTGCATTCTTATGATCGTGACCAAGCGCTGAGCGTCCTGGTGCGCCAAATGGGGTCATTTGATTAGTGTAAAAATAGATTTTTTGGCTAAACTGCGGATTTATCTGCCTTAACAAGACCACCTCCGGCATCAGCTTACATACCCCAAGGTAAAGGTATGTTTAGGTCTAAATGACCATTTTGAAATGGTAGGTTTCCTTTAAAGGAAACCTACCACTTAAAAGTGGTAGGTTTTACACATATATACATGGCACCAATAAAATAAAATATAGTGAGTTTCTGGGCTTATTTATGTAAACGTTTTGAATATGTAGCAATTTTTATGTTGCTCACTGCACTTGATATAAACTAGATTTATCAGTGTCAACATTTTACACAAATGTCTTAAATTGTCGCAGTCTTACATCAGTATGGAAATGTCATGGAAAGTGGAGTAACACTTCACGGCAGATGTTCAAGACCTTGTGCAATGTTTAAAGAGAACCTGTCACCCCGAAAATGACCCCCACAAAATGTGCCCGCCCATACTCACCCCAGCCCCTTTCTCCCCAGACAGTTTTTAAAAAAATGTATTACTGTTAAATTGCTTTAAAACGATCCGACCTCTTACTAAATAAGAGGTCGGATTCTCCTATCTTGTGCCGGGGCCTTATTCATTAGGGGGCCGGCCGACACATCCCCTCCACGCCCCCTGTCTGCGGATACCTGAAGGAGAAGCCGGCAGCATCGCATGTATTGCGCGGCCGCATCTCGGAGAACCGGAAGCGATTACGCAATACATGCAATGCTGACAGCTTCTCCTACAGGTCTCCGCAGACAGGGGGCGTGGAGGGGGTGTGT